>CM075958.1:344622869-344640369 GCA_038048745.1 Coluber constrictor foxii
ATAGATAGATAGAGATAGATAGATGATAGATAGATAGATAGATAGATAGATAGATAGATAGATAGATAGATAGATGAATAGACAGACAGACAGACAGAAGATGGATGGATGGATAGAGATAGATAGATAGATAGATGATAGACAGACAGAAGATAGATGGATTGATGGATAGAGAGATAGAGAGAGAAAGATAAATAGATACAGATAGAGATATAGAGAGATGAGAGAGACAGAGAGATAGAGATAGATAGAAAGATAGGTAGATACATAGACAGTCAGAAGATAGATAGATGATAGATAGATAGATAGATAGATAGATAGATAGATAGATAGATAGATAGATAGATAGATAGATAGATAAGAGAAAGAGAAATAGGGAGACAGACAAATAAATGGATGGATGGACAGATATACAGGCAGGTAGACAGGCAGGTAAATGGAGGGAGGGAGGGAGGGAAGGAAGGAAGGAAGGAAGGATGGACAGGCAGACAGACAGACAGAGAGTCCCACGTAGGAAGGGGGTCTCCCACCCTCCCATTCCAAAACTGCCAACCCGCCCCTTTGAAATCAATATTTTCTCAGCCTCCGGGGAGGCTTTTACCGTTCCCCTCTATCCCCCCCCCTTCCCCAACCCCAGGAGAGGGGAGGGCCGCTGCCTTTTATTCAGCTTCATTATCTGGGTGGCTGAGAGCTTCTTTTGTGCCCGAAGGGCTTCCAGAGGCCCCCGCAGAATGAAAACAAGCCCAAATCAAAACACCACAATAAAACCTCACAGGGCCATTTACGGAGGAGGAGGAAGACGAGAAATGAAAAGCGTTTCAGTCGACAGGCAGGCGGGCTCATAAAACCAACAAGCAAATGTCACCAGGAGGTGAAATAAAAGCATCTTTACAGCTTCTGAGAGCCTGCGAGGAGGGGGCGATACAAGGGCCCCCCTTCCACCCAGCAGGATCTCCCCCTCTCAAGGGGATGGATTCCAACTCCCATAATCCCCATGCGGGTGGCTCTTCCAGGGGGGTTGAGCTCTAACTAGGGTTGGACAGAGTAAAGACATAAAATGGGGAAGGAAGGAAGGAAGGAAGGAAGGAAGGAAGGAAGGAAGGAAGGAAGATGAAATGAAAAAGAAAGAAAGGGAAAGGGAAAGGGAAAGAGAAAGAGAGGAAGGAAGGAAGGGGAGCAAGAGGAGATCAGAAGGTAGGAAGGAAGTGAAAGAAGAAAGAAAGAGAAAAAGAAAGATAAGAAAGAAAATGAAAGAGAAAGATAAGAAAGAAACAGAGATGAAATAAAAGGAAGGAAAGGAAAAAGAGGAAGGGAAGGAAGGAAATAAATGATAAGAAAAAGAAAGATAAAAAAGAAAGGGAAGAAAAGAAAGAAAAGAAGGAAGAAGGGAGGAAAGAAAGAAAGAGAGAAGAATGAAATGAAATGAAATGAAAAAGAACGAGAGAGGAAGGAAGGAAGTGGAAGAGAAAAAGAAAGATAAGAAAGAAAATGAAATGAAAGAGAAAGAAAGAAAAGAAAGAAAAGAAAGATAAGAAAGAAAGATGAAATAAAATATAAGAAAGAAAGAAGAAGGAGGGAAGGAAGGAAGGAAAGAAGGAAATAAATGATAAGAAAAAGAAAGATAAAACAGAAAGGGAAGAAAGGAAGAAGGGAGGAAGGAAAGAAAAAGAAGAAGGGAGGAAGGAAGGAAATGAAAGATAAGAAAAGAAAAGGAAGCAAGCTGGCTGGCTGGCTGGCTGGGGAATTCTGGGAGTTGAAGTCCACCCCTCTTCAAACAGCCAAGGTTGGGGACCCCTTGTTATGTCCTTATAAGGACATCCGTCGGGGGATTGGTAGATTCCACCGGCGGGAAGTTTAAATGTTTGTCATTGGCCGGTGGGCATGCCTGAGCAGGATATAAGGAGGCTCAGCAGCCCAGCCGGCGTTCAGTTTCACCCATCTAATAAAGGTTCTGAACGGACAGCTGAGTCGCGTTTCTTTCCCTGCGCCGACTTAACACTGGCGACGAAGGACTGAAGAAGAACCGACGACCTGCAACACAACGCTACCGCCTCAGGAGCTGAATCACCGAGCTAAGTCACTGAACCATGTCTGGACCACAAATTTCCTTGGCTCCATTCAATCCAAGCCAGGAAAAATGGAAGTCCTTCATGGTGAGATTCAGACAATTCCTGGCGGGCAGCGGCTTCACAGAACTAGACGACAACAGGAAGAGGGCTCTCTTCCTGGCTCACTGCGGATCCGAAGTCCTGGAGATGGCGATGGACCTCGTGGCACCCAGGGACATCGAGCAGATGCCATGGTCCGAGCTCCAAGACGTCCTCCAGGAGCACTACGCGCCCACGAGCACCCCCCTAGCCAACCGTTTTGAATTCCACCAAAGGAATCAGAACGAAGGGGAAACGTTCAAGGACTTCGTATCGGCGCTCCGGAAGATCGCGGCCAGCTGTGAGTTTGAGAATGTGGACGTCCAGCTAAGAGACCGGATCGTATTCGGCATGAGGGACTGCTCAGTCCAGAAAAAGTTCCTCAGCCGGAAAAAGATCTCTCTAAAGGACGTCATAGAAGAAGCAACCGCGGCGGAGACGTCCGACAGAGCGGCAGCAGCTATGAGACGCTCAAAAGGGATCTATAAGATCCACAGAGAACAGCCACAGTCATCCGAGGACCTCTCCACGTGCTCGGAGTCCGAAGGGGAAATGGCCGTCCACAAGGTCACGAGGCCCCAAAGGCGGGAAAGTCAACAAGATGGCACCCGAGAGGACAGATGCGCCAGCTGCAAGGGAGATCACCCTCGCGCCAGATGTCGCTGGCGAGATGCAACCTGCCGCCGATGCGGACGGAAAGGCCACATCGCCGAGGCCTGCAGGGCGGCAGAACCAACTTTTGAGAGGCAGAGACCTGGAGACCGCGAATACCAGAGGTCATCCAGACGGTCCCAGCAACCGAGGCGACAGGACGAGCGGCAAGCAAACGGCCGGCAGGTCAACAAAACGACCATCGCCAACACCGCGGCCGAGGGAGCTGAAAAATTCCACGTGACCGTCCACGTGGACGGGGCACCATGCCCCATGGAGATAGACTCTGGCTCACCCTTCTCCATTATCGCCTGGCAGAACCTCAAAAGACTCCAGCCCAACATTTCGAAGGGTCAACTGAAGCCAAGCCAAGCGAAGCTGGTGGATTTTGGCGGTCACCCCATCGGCATCCTGGGTCGCACGAACATCAGGGTGACATACAAAGAGTTCAGCGGAGACCTCCCCATCGTCGTCGTCAGGGACGCCCGACCGACCCTACTGGGAGTGGAGTGGTTCAGGCCACTAGGGCTCACAATCGGAGGAATTAATCAGATTAGAAATAGTCAGCTCGACGAACTCCTAGAAGACTTCCAGGACGTCTTCGACGGGAGCTTAGGTAAATTCCTGGGGAAACCCATATCCCTAAATTTAGATCCTAAAATCAACCCGATTCGACTCAAGCCCCGCAGAGTCCCATTTGCCCTTAGACCTAAAGTGGATGCACAATTGGACAAGCTAATCGCCCAGGGCATCCTTGAACCGATCGATCACGCGGCATGGGAGACGCCAATTGTGACCCCCATGAAGCCAGATGGATCAGTGCGCATCTGCGCTGACTATAAGTGCACCATCAACCGTGCGTTACAGCAGAGCGCATATCCGGTGCCAGTAGTGCAACACCTGTTGCACTCACTGGGCAAAGGATCAATATTTGCCAAACTGGACCTGGCGCAGGCTTACCAGCAACTGCCAGTGGACCAGACAACTGCGGAGGCACAAACAATTGTCACGCACCGGGGCGCATTTAAATGCAACAGACTCCAATTCGGGGTCAGTGCCGCCCCGGGAATTTTTCAATCGATGATGGAACGCCTTCTCCAAGGCATTCCAGGGGTGGTGCCCTACTTCGATGACGTCCTAATCTCAGGGACTTCGGAATCCCAACTAATGGAACGGCTCAGGCTTGCCCTACAGCGGTTCCAGGCGAAGGGACTACGGGTCCGACGGGACAAGTGCGTGATCGGGGTCAGGGAAGTCGAGTTCCTGGGCTATTTAATTGATGGCCAGGGCATCCACCCCACCAAAGACAAAGTACGGGCTATACACGAGGCTCCAGCCCCAAAAAACAAAACGGAGCTTCAGGCTTTTCTGGGATTACTTAACTTTTATAGTGTATTCCTACAACAGAAAGCCACCGTCGCTGAACCACTGCACCGACTCCTAGGGAAGGCGGCACCCTGGAAGTGGGGGAGCGCAGAGGAGGAAGCCTTCCGGAACGCCAAAAGACTCCTGTCCTCCGACAGCCTCCTCATCCAGTACAACGGGGAGCTACCGCTAACCTTAACCTGCGACGCCTCACCCTACGGGGTCGGGGCCGTCCTAAGCCACCAACTCCCGAATGGAGAAGAAGCGCCAATCGCATTCTTCTCCAAAACCATGTCACCAGCTGAGAGGAACTACGGCCAAATAGACAAGGAAGCGCTAGCGATTGTGGCGGGCGTTAAGCGTTTCCATGAATACGTATACGGCAGAGCGTTTACCATCATAACAGACCACAAACCGCTACTTGGTCTCCTCGCGGGAGACAAACCCACCCCAACTTTCATGTCGCCCAGGATGACACGCTGGGCCATCTTCCTGTCGGGCTACAATTATCACCTAGCCCACCGGCCGGGTAAAGTCATTGGAAATGCCGACGGCCTCAGCAGGTGCCCGCTGAACGAACGGATCGAAGATCCAGCACCCACACTCGGACTCCACCACATCGATAACGACGAGTCCAGTCCGGTGTCCTCGTCCACGGTCGCACAGCACACCGCAAAGGACAGAACCCTCAGACAAGTGCTGTCCTGGGTATTACGGGGATGGCCAGAAGACGCCCAGAGGGAGGAGATGACCCCATTCCAGAGAAGACGGCACGAACTCACTACGATGCAAGGCTGCCTCCTCTGGGGCGACCGCGTGGTCATTCCCACCTCGCTCCAAAAACGGACCTTACAAACCCTCCACTGCGGTCACCCGGGGATCGTGAGGATGAAGGCCCTAGCACGGAGTTACGTCTGGTGGCACGCCTTAGACAAAGACATCGAGGCGTGGATTGCCAGATGTGACCCGTGCCAGGAAACGAGACCAGCACCACCGCAAGCGAAACCGTCAGAATGGGAACCACCATCCGGACCCTGGTCGAGAATCCACATCGACTTCGCCGGGCCGATGAACGGTAAATCCCTCCTGATCGTGGTGGACGCATTCTCCAAATGGCTCGAAGTCATAGCCATGCCCTCCACCACAACGGAAGCCACCATCCGCGCCCTGCGACGTCTATTCGCCACGCACGGCCTACCGGACACCCTCGTCTCCGACAACGGTCCACAGCTGACAGCAAAGGCGATGGAAGAGTTCCTGGCAGGCCACGGCATTAGGCACGCGCTGACCGCCCCGTACAGACCGGCCGGAAACGGACAGGCCGAGAAAATGGTGAGGCTCACGAAAGAGACACTAACCAGAATGGGAAATGGGGACTGGCAAGAACAAATCGACCAGTTCCTATTGACCCAACACATCACCCCTCACACGACAACAAGAAAGAGCCCGGCGGAGCTACTGATGGGCCGGAAACTGCGCTCGCCGCTAGATCGCCTGCACCCGCTCTACAATCCCAAGGACAGGCCGAACAAAACCCCGCCACCGAGGAACTTCGTGTGCGGCGATTTGATCTTCGCGCTAAACTTCCAGGGCGACCCCAAATGGCTCAAGGGCCAAATCAGGCGAGTGACCGGCCCAAAGTCCTACGAAGTCGAGCTGGACGACGGCCGCATCTGCAGGCGACACATCGACCAGCTCCGGAAAAGGTGGAGGGGAATTGAGGAGCTCGAGGAAAACCACCCAGACGAGGTAGGCCTACCCCACCCCGACAGGGCAGGCCAACACCGACCTGACAGGGCAGACCAACCACACCCAGAAGAGGAGGACCTCCCACCACTCGAGGCGGACGACCAGCCCATTCCCAACCGGGAAAGGTGCCGCCGACCCAGCAGGGGAGGACAACAACAACCACCACCCGGGGGCCAACACACCGGGAACTTTCCCACACCCCCTGACCCGGGGGCATTCCGGACACCGGACGAGACTCCAGGAGGCTTACCGCGAGGCAGACGACCGTTTCCCGACTGCGGCGACTGGAGCGGTACCGAGGACCACCGGACCTACGGCGGCGCGACCAGAGGGCGGCACGAGGAGATGACTTCGACTCCTGCCGGAGACACCAGGGCAGACCCCGCGCACGCGACGGCGGAGGCCGGAGAACCCCGGACGGAAGGACAGGAGCCACCCGGGGCTCGACCCGTCCGGAGTTGCATAAACCCACCCACGGGGCCGCGAAGGTCCAATAGAACTGTCAGGCGTCCCGCCTACCTGCGCGAATACGTAGTAGCGAACACGGACTGACGAACTAAGGACTAGGAGGGGAGGGGTGTTATGTCCTTATAAGGACATCCGTCGGGGGATTGGTAGATTCCACCGGCGGGAAGTTTAAATGTTTGTCATTGGCCGGTGGGCATGCCTGAGCAGGATATAAGGAGGCTCAGCAGCCCAGCCGGCGTTCAGTTTCACCCATCTAATAAAGGTTCTGAACGGACAGCTGAGTCGCGTTTCTTTCCCTGCGCCGACTTAACACCCCTACTCTAATCTATCAGGATCATTTGAATTCTGTTTCTGATTTCTAGACCTTCACTTTCCCCCCCCCCAATCTCCTTGCACCTTCACTCCCCCATCTTTCGAACACAGGCCCTGTCCTGATTTAACTCCCCACTCTATTCTTTGGGGCCGGGGGATATTCACACACACCCCCAGGAAAGCTGCTGCATCCCCTCTTTTTTGGGGTGGGGGGGACAATGTTCTGCATGTGCATTAAACCCTGACCCCCTCACCTGCCCCATAGATTGTGCAAACTTTCGCGGGGGATGTGGGGGCAAGGAAAAACTGGGAGGAGTGGGGGGGGGTTGGTAGACTGACCTCTTTTTCACTTATCCCACCCCCCAGGACCTCTTTCAGAGGCACAAAGGGGTCTTGAGGGACGGAGAGAAGGTTCTCCAAATCCTCCGGGCTCAGTGGTCACCGTTACGACCAGCCGAGGGACGTACCAGGCGAAATGCCTAGTGGTCACAGCCGGTGCGTGGACGAATCAGCTCCTGGCTCCGTTGGGGCTGCAGTTGCCTCTTCAGGTAAGTAGGGGAGACACTCCCCCCCAAAATAAGAAGCTGGGGATCAGAGAACCGGCAATAATTGGGGGTGCAAGACCACCCATAAGGAGGGTCAGTGGTGGAGAGAACCCTGCAGGTATTCCTTGCCTTACAACTGCCATTGAGCCCAAAATGCCATTGCTAAGCAAGACAATTATGTAGTCCTCGACATACGGCCGCAATTGACCCCGCAATTCCTAAGCAGTTATATTTCTAAGCAATTATACGCTAAGCAGTTATTAAGTGAGTTTTGCTCCATTTTACGACGTTCTTGCTGCAGTTGTTAAGTGAGTCACACTATTGTTAAGTGAATCTGGCTCCCCTCCTTTGTCTTTGCTTGTCAGAAGGTCGCAAAAGGGGATCACGTGACCCCGGGACACTGCGACCGTCATAAATATGAGTCAGTTGCCAAGCATCTGTATTTTGATCACATAATATCCGCGGGGTTATTAGGACCATTGTAAGTGTGAGGACTGGTCAGATGTTCAATGTTACAACATCAATGAAAAAAGTGACTTACGTCCATTTTTCGCACTTACGACCATTGCAGCATTTCGATGGTCAGATGATCAAAATTCAGACGTTGACAACTGACTCATACTTATGACGGCCGCGGCATTCCCAAGGTCCCGCGATCTCTTTTTGTGACCTTCTGAGAAGCAAAGCCCACGGGTAAACCAGACTCACTTAACAACCCTCTTACTAACTTAACAACTGCAGTGAATCGCTTAACGACGGTGGCAAGGAAGGTCTCAAAACGGGGCAAAACTCGATTCGACAAGCGTCTCCCTTGGCAAACATAAACTTTTGGGCTCCATTGGGGGTCGAAAGTCAGAAATGGTGTAGGGTCATGATGGCGAATCTATACCACGCATGCCACAGGTGGCACGTGTAGCCATATCGGTGGGCATGCAACCCAGAAGTTGGCAAACGAGCCATTTTCGGCCTCTGGAGGGCCTCCAGAAGGGTGGGGAAGGCTGTTTTCGCCCTCCCCAGACTCCTAGAAAGGCTCTGGAGGCTGGAGACAGCAAAAAACGGGACTTCCGGTCCCACCGGAAGTTGGCAAACCAGCCATTTCCGGCCTTCAGAGGGCCTCTGGGGGGTGGGGAAGGCCGTTTTCACTTTTCCCAGACTCCTAGAAAGGCTCTGGAGGCTGGGGAGAGCGAAAAATGGGCCTATCATGCCATCGTGTGCCAGGGGAGCGAGTGGGAGTCGCGCATGCATGCATGGAAGCAGGGCGCATCGAATTATGAATGTGGTGCGCACAATTCCCCCCCCCCCCCCCACACACACTTTTGGCCCACGATGGGAAAAGGGTTAGCCATCCCTGGTGTAGGGTCTCCTGCTTGGGCAGGGGGTGGGGGCGTGGGGGTGGACTAGATGACCGACAAGATCCCTTCCAACTCCGTCCATCTGTTCATCTGATTCCCTGTCTTGTCATTTTATTTCACTCGCCTCCAACTTGGCTCATCATTTCTCTTCCGTCCAGTCCAGAGTTTAAACCCAGAAGTCCACAAGGGTCTCGGGCAGCCTGGGGGGTGGGGGCTGAGGGGTGGGGGTGGGGGGGTCCCCAATTCTGGGAATCTGGGAGGCACAGAAGATTTGACACCTGCAATTTATGTCCCAGCTGCTTGGCCCACCCTTGGAGACTCTGAATTATGTCCTTATTTAACTAATGGCAGATTGATTAATTTATGCGGTTGTCGGACGGACGAGCCCTGGCTTAACTGCTCTGGCCAATGTACAACAAGGTCAGAACAAACCAGAGATAACACAAGCCATAAATAACCGCCAGAGCCAACAACAACAGGCAGGCGTAGAGATTGGGGGGGGGGGAGCTTGCCCTGCTGGACGGCAGACGGACACCCGACGGTGGTGTTTACAGTAACAGAACAACCAGAGTGGGAAGGGACCCCGGAGTCTTCTAGGCCAATCTGCTACTCCACACTGCAAGCTTTTAAGAGGAGATGGGACAGCCCATGGGTTGAAATGGTATGTAGGGCTTCCTGCCTGAGGAAGGGGCTGGACTAGAAGACCTCCAGAGTCCCTTCCAACTCTGTTATGCTGTTGTCTTTCCTTCCTTCCTTCCTTCCTTCCTTCCTTCTTTCCATAGTATCATTAAAGGCCACGTGAGAAGGAGGAAAACTCCATTTTGCTGTCTGTCTGTCTGTCTGTCTTTCTTTCTTTCTTTCTCTTCTTTCTTTCTTTTCTTTCTTTCTTTCTTTCTTTCTTTCTTTCTTTCTCTTTCTCTCTCTTCTTTCTTTTTTTCTTTCTTTCCTTCCCTCCCAATCTCCCTCCCTCCCTTCCTCCTCCTCCACTGCTTTCTTCCCTCCCTCCCTCCCTTTCTTCCTTCCTTCTTTCTTTCCTTCTTTCCATAATATCATTAAAGGCCATGTGAGAAGGAGGAAAACTCATTTTGCTTTCTTCTTTCTTTCTTTCTTTTCTTTTCTTTCTTTCTTTCTTTCTTTCTTTCTTTCTTTCTTTCGCTTTCTTTCTCTCTCTTCTTTCTTTCTTTCTTTCTTTCTTTCCTTCCCTCCCAATCTCCCTCCCTCCCTTCCTCCTCCTCCACTGCTTTCTTCCCTCCCTCCCTCCCTTCCTTCCTTCCTTCTTTCTTTCCTTCTTTCCATAATATCATTAAAGGCCATGTGAGAAGGAGGAAAACTCCATTTTGCCTGTCTGTCTGTCTGTCTTTCTTTCTCTTTTTCTTTCTCTCTTGCTCTTTCTTTCTCTCTCTGTCTCTTCTTTCTTTCTCTCTCTTCTTTCTTTCTTTCTTTCCTTCCCTCCCAATCTCCCTCCCTCCCTTCCTCCTCCTCCACTGCTTTCTTCCCTCCCTCCCTCCCTTCCTTCTTCCTTCTTTCTTTCCTCTTTCCATAATATCATTAAAGGCCATGTGAGAAGGAGGAAAACTCCATTTTGCTGTCTGTCTGTCTGTCTTTCTTTCTCTTTTTCTTTCTTTCTCTCTTGCTCTTTCTTTCTCTCTCTGTCTCTTCTTCTTTCTCTCTCTTCTTTCTTTCTTTCCTCCCTCCAATCTCCCTCCCTCCCTTCCTCCTCCTCCACTGCTTTCTCCCTCCCTCCCTCCCTTTCTTCCTTCCTTCTTTCTTTCCTTCTTTCCATAATATCATTAAAGGCCATGTGAGAAGGAGGAAAACTCCATTTTGCTGTCTGTCTGTCTGTCTTTCTTTCTCTTTTCTTTCTTCTCTGTTGCTCTTTCTTTCTCTCTCTGTCTCTTCTTTCTTTCTCTCCTTTCTTCCTTTCTTTCCTTCCCTCCAATCATCCCTCCCTCCCAATCTCCCTCCCTCCCTTCCTCCTCCTCCACTGCTTTCTTCCCCCCTCCCTCCCTCCCTCCCTCCTCCCTTTCTTCCTTCTTTCTTTTCTTCTTTCCATAGTATCATTAAAGGCCATGTGAGAAGAGGAAAACTCCATTTTGCTGTCTGTCTGTCTGTCTGTCTGTCTTTCTTTCCCTCCCTCCCTCCTCCCCTCCCTTCCTCTCTTCCTTCCATAGTATTATTGTGGGAAAGAGGGAAACTCATTTTCTTCTCCTTTCTTTCTTTCTTTCTTTCTTTCTTTCTTTCTTTCTTTCTTTCTTTCTTTCCTTCCTTCCTTCCTTCCTTCCTTCCTTCCTTCTTCCTTCCTTCCTTCCCTTTTCTCTTTTCTCTTTCTCTCTTCTCTTTCTCTTTTTTTTTTTCTCTTTTTCCTTCTTCCTTTCTTCTCCATCACTGGAGGTTTCAAAGAAGAGATGGGACAGCTGCCTGTCTGAAATAGTATAGGGCTTCCTGTCTGAGCAGGGGGCTGGACTAGAAGACCTCCAAGGTCCCTTCCATCTCTGTATTCTCTTATTGAAACAGGAGTCCTGATACCAGGGGTGTCCGTGGTGGCTGGGGAATTCTGGGAGTTGAAATCCTTAAGTCTTAAAGCTCCCAAGGTTGGACACTCTTTACCATTGCTAACTGAGACAGCTGTTAAGGGAGTTTTTTTCCCATTTTACGACCTTTCTTACCACAGTCGTTAAGCGAATCACTTAAGTCACTTAAGTGAACCTGGCTTCCCCATTTGCTCATCAGAAGGTCGTAAAGGAGATCACATGACCCTGGGACTCTGTGACCGTCATAAACACGAACCAGTTGCCAAGCTTGTGATGGTCATAAGTGTGAAAAACGACCATGAGTCACTTTTTCAGTGCCGTCGTAACTTTGAATGGTCGCGAAAGGAACCGTTGTAAGTCCGAGGACAAACCTGTGCCAGTTTGGAGGAGAATTGTAAAATTTCAACCCCCTCCTTCTGCCTGCCAGGGAACAGGGCAAATGCCACCTGAGTGAACTGGCAGAGTTGAGCCGGCCTTGCCAAGGTCATTCACCTCTTTGCAGGGCTGCCTTGCTCCAAGCACCCGCGAAGGGGACCCCGGGCTGTTGCCCACCTTCCTCAGCCCCGTTTCCTCTTCCAGCCGTTGCGCATCCGAGTTTGCTACTGCGGGCGAAGGTGCCAGGCCCCCAGGGGCTCCTTGGGTATCCTCCGTGCTTCCTGGGCATCGGCCTCAACCAAGACGACCACATTTCTACGGCTTGCAGGCTGGGGAGTATCCGGATCTGATCAAGGTGAGAAGGAAGGGGCTGGAGCAGATCAAGGAATTGGGGAGGGGTCTTCTCGGTGGCTTCAATTTGCGGCCAAGCGGCTAAACATGGGTGGCTGCATCTCTTGCCCCCAGATGGAAGATGCCAGGGGCAACGGATCTTGCACCAGGCAAGAACCTCAGTCAATTCAAGTGCTATGGTGGTAGTCCTCAACTTATGACCACAATTGAGCCCCACATTTATTTATTTATTTCCTTCCCTCTCAATCTCCCTCCCTCCCCTCCCTTCTTCCTCCTCCACTGCTTTCTTCTCTTCCTCCTTCCCTCCCTTTCTTCCTTTCTTCTTTCCTTCTTTCCATAGTATGATTAAAGGCCATGTGAGAAGGAGGAAAACTCCATTTTTGCTTTCTTCCTTTCTTCCTTTCTTCCTTTCTATCTTTCTTTCCTTCCTTCCTTCCTTCCTTCCTTCCTTCCTTCCTTCCTTCCTTCCTTCCTTCTTCTTCCTTCCTTCCTTCTCAATTTCTTTCAATTGAGCCCCAAATTTCTTTCCTTCCCTGAGTGAGAAAGTTGTTCAGGGAGTTTTGCCCCCATTTTACGACCGTTCTTGCTTCCGTCGTTAAGTGAATCCCTGCAAATGTTACGTGAGTCACATGGTGTTAAGTGAACCTGGCTTCCCCTTGACGGAGGTCGCAGAGGGGATCACAAGACCCTGGATGCTGCGGCCGTCATAAATATGAGTCAGTTGCCAAGTGCTTGAATTTTGATCACGTGGATGCTGCAACGGTCGTAAATGTGAAACCTGGTCCTAAGTCACTTTTTTTCAGTGCTGTTGCAACTTCCAAGGGTCACTAAAGGAATGGTTGTAAGTCGAGGACTCCCTGTACTTAACTGGCACCGGGAAGTGCCAATAGATTTCCAGAAGGTTTGTGTTTAGATCATTTGTGGCAATGTAAGAACTCTAAACTGATGACCCACTTAACTCCCTCCCCAGTTCTGCTAGCTCTGCTCCGACAGAAAAGGAGCAAACGGATCTCCTCTCAGCCACAGTCAGGGTGGATCATGAGAATCTGGGCCTGGTCAGCCAGGGGCAGCCATGAGCCTCAGGCTCTGTCCTGGCATTGGGGGCTCTTTGCCAACTGTCAGCCTTGGACCAATCCTTGCCCTCCAGGTTGGGGAATGAAACGTCTGCAAGAGCCTGGATAGCTCAGCAGACTAAAAGCATTGTGATTAACACCAGCTGCCTGCAATTACTGTAAGTTTGAATCTCCCCAGGCTCAAGGTTGACTCAGCCTTCCATCCTTTCTAAGGTGGGTAATAGAGGACCCAGTTTGTGGGGGCAATAAGCTGACTTTGGATAAATATACAAAAAGTATGAAGGCTAATTGCTACGCATTGTAAGCCGCCCTGAGTCTCCGGAGAAGGGCGGCATAGGAAGGAAGGAAAGGAAGGAAGGAAGGAAGGAAGGGAAGGAAGGAAGGAAGGAAGGAAGGAAGGAAGGAAGGAAGAAAGAAAGAAAGAAAGAAAGAAAGAAAGAAAGAAAGAAAGAAGAAAGAAAGAAAGAAAGAAAGAACATTCAGCTGTCTGCAATTACTGTGAGTTCAATTCTCCCCAGGCTCCAGGCTGACTCAACTTTCCATCCTTTCTAAGGTAGGTCAATTGAGGACCCAGTTTGTGGGGGCAATAAGCTGACTTTGGATAAATATATAATACACAAAAGTATGAAGGCCTATTGCTTAATGCATTGTAAGCCGCCCTGAGTCTCTGGAGAAGGGCGGCATATAAATCTAATTAAAAAAACAAACAAAAAAACAATCAAGTTCAGAGAGGAACCCACAACCTCCTCCTCCTCTTTTTTGCACACTTCACTCCTTGTAGCATGATGATGTTACCTAGTTTGGTCACAAAACGTCTGCAAGAAAACAACCAAGCTCAGAGACCAATAATGAACCCACAGTCATCTTCCTCCTCCTCCTCCTCCTCTTCCTCCCCCCTCTCCTTCTCTTCCTCCATTTTGCACACCGCACTCCCTTCTAACGCTGATGATGTTAGCTAGTTCGGTCACAAAACGTCTGTGAGAAAACAGCCAAGCTCAGAGACCACTAAGGACCCCTCCTTGACTGTCTGTCCGTCTCCTGCCAGGTTTGCTACCACCACGGCTCCCCCACGGACCCCGACAAGCCCAACCAGCAGGGTGGGTCTCTCCTCCAGTGCCCGACCTCCAGCGCCTGCAGGATTTCGTGAGCAAGTACCTGCCGGGACTCGATCCGGAGCCCGCAGTCCAAGATGGTGCTTATACACGGTAAGGAGGGGACAAGCCTAGGAGGGAGAAACAACCCCCCCCCAAGACCCCCTTGTCTTCCCCTCAAATCCGGGAGTCCCTCCGAGGCCCCCTTTCACACCCCCTCCCACACCCCAAGCCTGCACAGCGGCATAGAAGCCTGTTGATTGTTAAGAGGAAAAGTTGCCCATTTGCAAAGCATGAAAACTTCTTCAATAGTCAGCAGATCCCATCCTAGACACGCAATAGAAAATATAAGTGTAGAACAAAAAATGGAGGGGTGATTACTTATAAGGAGCTTCTTTTTAATGAAAGGGGGATAATCTGCAACTGAAATCTTCAGAGGTATTGAAAGATGAAGGGATAATTTATACTTGGTTTCAGTATGGACAACTCCAACTAGATGGAGGGAGGTTTCATGCAATGTGAGGAAAATTTGGTAAAACAGATCAGGAACCAGAGTCCAATGCACATTAAAAGATTGTATAGTGCATTATTGGAAATAGATTCAGAAACGGAATTGGTCAAGGATTGTATGATAAAATGGGCACAAAACTTTCAGGAACCAATAATGATGGAAACATGGGAAAAGTTTTGGGTTAGAAATGTTAAATTTACGCAAGCACAAAATTTAAGGGAAAATTTTTATAAAATATTCTATTTTATCAGGTCCGCCTGATACGCCAGTTGCGTCCCTATCTAGATCGGGACTCCTACGCACAGTCACTCAGGCACGCGTCATTTCCCGCCTGGACTACTGCAATGCTCTCTACATGGGGCTCCCCTTGAGGTGCACCCGGAGGCTCCAACTGGTGCAGAATGCGGCTGCGCGGGGGATTATGGGAGCAAGGGGGCGCTCCCATGTGACACCTCTCCTGCGCGAGCTGCATTGGCTTCTGGTGGTCTTCCGGGTGCGCTCAAGGTGTTGGGTGACCACCTTTAAAGCGCTCCATGGCATAGGGCCTGGGTACTTGCGGGATTGCCTTCTGCCACCGATAGCCTCCCACCGGCCAGTTTGCTCCCACAGAGAGGGACTCCTCGGGGTGCCATCAGCCAGACAATGTCGGCTGGCGACACCCAGGGGGAGAGCCTTCTCTGTGGGCAGCACCAGCCCTCTGGAACGATTTGCCCCCGGAGATCCGTACGATACCTGATCTCCGGGCTTTCCGCCGTGCCCTAAAAACTTTTTTATTTTGTCAAGCTGGGCTGGTGTAACCCCCCCTCTTTTTTAAGTTAAAGTTTTATGGGTTTTTAAATTTTAATTGCCTATTGAGTTTTAAAATTTATTGGGCCAAAATTATTTAATTCTTTTATTAATATTTTAAATTTTGTATTGGAGTGCTTTTTTATTCTTGGCTGTACACCGCCCTGAGTCCACTAGGAGAAGGGCGGTATATAAATTTAATTAAATAAATAAATAAATAAATAAATATAGGTGGCATTTAGAGCCCAAGAAATCGTCATGTATGTACCCAAATACGCAATCTAAATGTTGGAGATGTGATTGTGATGATGCAACATATTATCATATATGGTGGACTTGTAAGAAGCATTTTGGATAAAAATTTGATGGGTAACTCAGAATATTTTGAAAAGGAGGTTGAAATTTACTCCACAATTGTTTTTATTGGGTATAATAAGTGATGGTACAGTATTAGAGACTAAACTGATTTTAAATTTCATATCAGCAGCTAGGCTGTTGCTAGCACAATATTGGAAGAAAGACTCTGTGCCTACTATAGAAGAGTGGACATTGAAAGTAGCAAAACTTAGCTCGAATGGCAAAAATCTCAGCATACTTGAAAAATCATACGCAAGAAAAATATATCTTGGAGTGGAGAAAATGGATAGACTATATTCAAAACAAATACCAGATGCGAAGATATCAAACTGTGTATGAATGAATGTAAAGATATATTGTGTAATCCACAAGGGAGTTAAGGTTTCAGGGGGGGGGGGATTTGTTAGCTTAAGGATAGTTAGGTTAATTTAGTTTATGATTGTTTTTTCTTTTAATACCCTGTATTTTGCTCTGGGAAGTCAAGGGGGGGGAAGGGGTGGGGAGATTGTAGAGGGGGAGAAAATGTTGTTTTCCTCTGTTTGTAAAACTTTTCAATTAAAAAATTAATAATAATCAGCAGATCCCTCTGCACTTCTATGCCGTCCTCAATGTACAACCGTTCATTAGTGATCATTCAAAGTTATGACAGCCCTGGAAAAAAAGTGACTTAGGACCTTTTTCACACTTAATGACCGTTGCAGCCTCCATGTGTCGCGTGATCAAAATTCGGACCTTGGCACTGATTCATGTTTATGACGGTCGCCGTGTCCCGGGGCCACGTGATCCCTTTTGCGACCTCCTGAGCAGCAAAGTCAACGACGGAGCCAGATTCGCTTAGCGACCGTGTTACTCACTTAACCACTGCAGGGATTCACTTAACAACTGTGGCAGGAAAAGTGTAAAAGGGGGCTCACTTAACGACTGTCTCGTCAGCAAATACAGGATATATGGGGCTGAATTCTGGTCGTTAGTTGAGGATACCTGTATTTTGTAGTTTTTAAAGTTATTGCTTGTATTTGCCCTTCTTACGCTGGTCTGTGACCATAGATAAAGAGGGGGGGGGAGAGGAGAGAGAGAGAGAGAGAGATGACAGAGATGATAGAGAGATAGATAGATAGATATAGATAGATAGATAGATGACAGAGATGATAGAGAGATAGAGAGATAAATAGATACAGATAGAGAGATGATAGAGAGAGATGAGAGAAAGAGAGATACAAAGATAGATAGATAGATGATAGACAGATAGATGACAGAGATGATACATAGAAAGATAAAGAGATACAGATAAGAGATAGAGAGATGATAGAGCGAGATGATATAGATAGATAGATAGATATAGATACAGAGATACAGATATAGATAGATAGATAGAGATTGATAGATAGATAGATAGATGACAAGAGATGATAGAGATAAATAGATACAGATAGATGATAGAGAGATGAGAGAAAGAGAGATACAGAAATAGATAGATAGATAGATAGATAGATAGATAGATAGATAGATAAATAGATAGATAGATAGATAGATGATAGACAGATAGATGACAGAGTGATAGATAGAGATAAATAGATACAGATAGAGAGATAGAGATGATAGAGCGAGATGATAGAGATAGATAGATAGATAGATAGATAGATAGATAGATAGATAGATAGATAGATAGATCGATAGATAATAGATAGAGATAGATAGATACACAAAGATACAGATACAGATACAGATAGATAGATAGAGATAGATAGATAGATAGATAGATAGATAGATAGATAGATAGATAGATAGATACAGAGATACAGAGATACAGAGATACAGAGATGATAGAGAGATAAA
>CM075958.1:344642869-344648631 GCA_038048745.1 Coluber constrictor foxii
CTTCCCTTCCCTTCCTTCCCTTCCCTTCCTTTCCCTTCTCTTCTCTTCCTTCCTTTTTCTATTTTCTCTTCTCTTCTCTTCTCTTCTCTTCTCTTCTCTTCTTCTCTTCTCTTCTCTTCTCTTCTCTTCTCTTCTCTTCTCTTCCCTTCCCTTCCCTTCCTCCCTTCCCTTCCCTTCCCTTCCCTTCCCTTCCTTTCTCTATTTTCCCTTCCCTTCCCTTCCCTCCCTCATCTATTCTATTCTGTTCTGTTCTGTTCCGTTCCACCTCATATTCATTCTATTCAATGAGTTGCGCCCCATTTTACAACCTTGCTTGCAACATCTAATAAGTGAATCGCTTTGGTTGTTAAGTGAGTAACACAGTTGTAAAGGGAATCTGGCTTCTGCTTGTCAGAAGGACGCAAAAGGGGATCACAATGACCTCGGGGACACTGCAGCCGCCATAAATACAAGTCAGTTGCCAAGTGCCTGAATTTTGATCATGTGACTGTGGGGAGCCCACAACAGTCGT
Source organism: Coluber constrictor foxii (assembly GCA_038048745.1). Classification (NCBI taxonomy): domain Eukaryota; kingdom Metazoa; phylum Chordata; class Lepidosauria; order Squamata; family Colubridae; genus Coluber; species Coluber constrictor. Next base: position 344,643,381 of record CM075958.1, read on the forward strand.
AAGTGCGAAAAACAGTCACAAGACGCTTTCCCCCCCCCCCCAATGCCATGGTCACTAAGGAATGGTTGTAAGTCAAGGACTACAAGAAGAGGAGGGGAAGGAAGCGAAGAAGGGAATTATGCATCCAATTTCTACCTTTTGTCTCCTCCGCAGGCCACGGGTCAAGTTTGCACCGGTCGTGGGAAAGATCCTGTGTGAACTGAGTCTGGGGGAGCAGCCCACTTACGACCTCACCCCCTTTCGGCTCAGTCCGCTTCCAGGGCCCCCCCAAAGCTAGCTTGTGAAAACATTTCCCGCGGCATCTTCACAATGGTCCACCCGAACTGGCTCCATGACTTGATCTCCGCATTTTGCCAAGATCTTAAGAGATGCTGGGGAGAGGAACACTGTCTGGGGGTGGGAGATGAAGGGATGGGCTCCTTTGTGATGGAGGAAGCGCAAAGCCCCCTCCCCTCGAATGCTGTGCCCGGAAAGGGTCTCCCACCCCGATGGTGTGCTTTCTATTAAACGCCTCTGCTAAATTCCTGGCTGCTTTATTGTCCATCGGTGTCAACCTCGAATAGAATTACAGGTAGGCCTCGACCGACAACAGTTCATTTAATGACTGTTCAAAGTTATAACGGCGCTGAACAAAGCGACCTATGACCATTTTTCACACTTACGACCATTGCGGTCACGATCAAAATTCAGACAGTTGGCAACTGACATGTACTTATGACAGTTTCAGTGCCCCGGGGGTCGCTGCCGGTGGGCGCTTCCAGGGTTGGTATTTATGATACCCTCCTTGGCAGACATTCAGTGCCGCCGTCCGTATGATCTTCTTTTCCTGTTGGTCGATCTCCCGCGTCTCCACGCTCCTTTTAAGCCTCTCCAGGAAAACGCGGGAGAACTTTACGGCCTCTTGAGATCGCGGCAGCCGCGAGCAGCCATTTCCCCCTCCACCCCAGCCCATAAGCACCACAAATTGCTGTTAAGGAGGCGAAGAAGCACCCTCCGTATTTCAGGGGCTTTCCAAGAAAGGGGAAATTGCACACGGAGGGATCCCTTCTGCGAGTCGGGGGCTGCCATTGGCTAAAGGGAAGCTTTGCTCTTTAGAAACCATCTTCCACTGCCTTCCAGCAGGATAAGGAGAAATGCGGGGCGGGGGGCTGGAGTCCTGGATGCTCTCTGAGCTGAGTGGTTTCTTTGCTGACGTTTTATGACCCAGCTAGGGAACACCATCAGTGCTAGAAGACAGTGGGGCCTGGGAGGAGGAGGAGTTAAGGATGGTGATGGTGGGGTCCTGGGTGCTCTCTGAATTTGGTGGTTTTCTTCAGACGTCTCATTACCCAACTAGGTAACGTCATCAGTGCTAGTAGGGAGGGGGATTGAGGAGGAGGAATAAGGGGAAGGGAGGGAGAGGAGAAGAAAGGAAGGAAGGAGGGGGAGCAGGGTTACTTAGAGACGTTTCATTACCGAACTAAGAAATATTATCAGTGCCAGGGAATGCGGGGTTTTGCTCTCTGTTTATATACAGTGACTTGCAGAGGGGGGTTCTAATTTTTTTTAATACCGGTTCTGTGGGCGTGGCTTATTTTGTGGGCGTGGCTTGGTGGGGGTTAATGTGACTGGGTGGGCGTGGGCAGTTTTTTTTTTAAACTTTGAAAGCATTTTTTTCTACAACCTTAAGAAGTTGCACACACAAAAATGCTTTTATTTATTTATTTATTTATTTATTGTTTAGATTGTATACTGCCCTTCTCCTTGCGGACTCAGGGCGGTGAACAGCCAAATAAAAAACAGTACACAAAAGTTAAAAATTTCTTAAAAAGGCATATAACTTTGGCTAAAAATTAAACCATTAAATATTAAAATACCCAACCATATAATACAAATCTTAAAAATTCAGCGGGGTCAGGCTAGACCAGCAAGCTGAAAGAGATGGGTTTTCAGGGCCCGACGAAAAGTCCGGAGGTCGGGAATTCTTCTCAGTTCTGGAGGAAGGTCGTTCCAGAGGGTGGAGGCTGCCACAGAGAAGGCTCTCCCCTGGGGTCGCCAGCCGACATTGTCTGGCTGACGGCACCCTGAGGAGACCCTCTCTGTGGAGCGCACCGGCCGGTGGGAGGCTATTGGTGGCAGAAGGCGGTCCCGTAAGTACCCTGGTCCTAAGCCATGGAGCGCTTTAAAGGTGGTCACCAACACCTTGAAACGCACCCGGAAGTCCACCGGCAGCCAATGCAGCTCACGCAGGAGAGGTGTCACGTGGGAGCGCCCCGTCGCTCCCATAATCCCCCCGCGCGGCCGCATTCTGCACCAGTTGGAGCCTCCGGGTGCACCCCAAGGGGAGCCCCATGTAGAGAGCATTGCAGTAGTCCAGGCGAGAGGTGACGAGTGACTGTGCGTAGGGAGTCCCGATCTAGAAAGGGCCGCAACTGGCGTATCAGGCGAACCTGATAAAAAGCTCCCCTGGCCACAGCTGTCGTGTGATCCTCCAAGGACAGCCGTGGATCCAGGAGGACGCCCAAGTTGCGAACCCTTTTAAAAGCCTCTGACGATCAGGCAACTCAGCTGGGATTGCCAGAGGCTTTTAAAAAGCATTTTTTTTCCTACAACCTTTTCGGCAGAATCCCTGGTGTTTGCTGCTGGAGAGGATGTGTTAAAACTAGAATACCCAGAGAAGCCGAGATTCACACCAGAAAAACAATCTTTTTTAAATAACTCTTTGGAATGGTCTGTAAATGTGCTTATTATCTCTCTGTGTTTAACGATGGCTGATAATCTGTTTATCTATTGGCAAACTCCACCCCTCACTAACATTGGCAGGGCAAGAGACTGCATATAAACAGGGAGCAAACCACACACTCCTTTGCACTGATGATGATACCTAATTTGGTAATAAAATGTTTGCAAGAAAAGCACCCAAGCTCACAGGGCCCCACCGTCATCTTCCTTCTCTTCCTCCCTCCTCCTCTTTTCTTCCTCCACTTCCTCCTCCTCCTCTCCACTAACCCCACTCCCTTCTAGCACTGATGTTGTTCCCTAGTTGGGTCATGAAATGTCCCAACTAGAAAAGCACTCAAGCTCAGAGAGCAGCAAGGACCCCACCGCCCTCTTCCTCCTCCTCCTCCTCTCTGCAACCCCCCCTTCCCTTCTGCCACTGATGACGTTACCAAGTTAGGTAATGAAACGTCTGTAGGAAACCCACTAAACTCTGAGAAGTGTAATTCTCAACACTGAGCTACAGATATTCTCTTCTCTTTTTGAGAGGATGCTAACCAAACTGACTGGGCAGGACATTGAATAGGGGTCCTGGGACCCAGGCGGGGCCCACAACCCTCCTCTCAAGCACTGGGGGAGAGGATCGGCCTCCTGGCCCCACTGAAGGCATTCCGGAAGTCAAGCAGAATCCAGCCAGACTCAACATTGTAAACTCTGCTGCATATTCTGTTTTGGAAAGAGGTGTGAAACTTCTGCAATGTTGTTGTTGTTTTTTTTTAACACATCAGCACACCACGACATCTTCCTGACTACATCCAATTATTCCTCTTTTATTTCCTCTTTCATCTCCACAACGAAGCAGCAGTTAAAGGAAAAAGCTAGTAGGGCCGTAAGAAAATCCCGTAAAATGGTTTTTTTTTTCTTTTCTTTTTGTAGTTGATAGAATTCTTTATGGTGTTAAATCGAGAACAGTCCACAGAAGAAATGCAGCAGGGAAAACGCAGTAGAGGTGGAGTGTGGGAAACTGTGATTCAGAGAGAGAAAGAGGGAGGGAGGGAGAGACAGACAAATGTCTTTGAACTTTTAATTTCTGCTCTGGCCAATAATTGAAGCAGTGATTCTCAACTGTGGCAATTTTAAGACCTGTGGACTTCAACTCCCAGAATTCCTCAGCCAGCACACTGACTGGGGAATTCTTGGAGTGTACATCTGCCCCTCTTAAAGCATGGTGGCTGGGGAATTCTGGGAGTGGAAGTCCTCTCCCTCTTAAAGCATTTCTGTCTGGGGAATTCTGGGAGTAGAAGTCCAGTCCTCTTAAAGCTTGATAAATGGAGAATTCTGGGAGTGGAAGTCCATCCCTCTTAAAGCACGCTGGCTGGGGAATTCTGGGAGTGGAAGTCCTCCCAGCTGAAAGCATTCTGGTGGGGAATTCTGGGAGTGGGAGTCCATCCCTCTTAAAGCACGCTGGCTGGGGAATTCTGGGAGTGGGAGTCCATCCCTCTTAAAGCATGGCTGGCTGGGGAATTCTGGGAGTGGAAGCCCATCCCTCTTAAAGCACGCTGGCTGGGGAATTCTGGGAGTGGGAGTCCATCCCTCTTAAAGCATGGCTGGCTGGGGGATTCTGGGAGTGGAAGCCCATCCCTCTTAAAGCACGCTGGCTGGGGAATTCTGGGAGTGGGAGTCCATCCCTCTTAAAGCATGGCTGGCTGGGGAATTCTGGGAGTGGAAGCCCATCCCTCTTAAAGCACGCTGGCTGGGGAATTCTGGGAGTGGGAGTCCATCCCTCTTAAAGCATGGCTGGCTGAGGAATTCTGGGAGTGGAAGTCCTCCCAGCTGAAAGCACACTGGCTGGGGAATTCTGGGAGTGGAAGTCCACCCCTCTTAAAGCATGGCTGGCTGGGGGATTCTGGGAGTAGAATTTAGCCCTCTTAAAGCATTCTGGCTGGGGAATTCTGGGAGTAGAAGTCCAGTCCTCTTAAGCATGCTGGCTGGGGAATTCTGGGAGTGGAAGTCCTCCCATCTTAAAGCATGGCTAGCTGGGGATTCTGAGAGTGGAAGTCCAGGTCTAGGGTGAAAAGCCCTGGATTGAAATGACAGATTGAACCCAACCAAAACTGAGCGAGACTTTTATTATTTCCCATCATGCGGCCACTCCCTTATCATGGAATCAAAGAGGCTGCAGGCCTTTAAACTTGAGTTCTCCATCCAACCTTTGGCCCACCTCGGAAAAAACTAAGCCGGATCCAATTGGATGGGAGACCACCGGGAGATCTCAGAGCTGTAGCCAGCCAAAAAAGCAAAGCACCCCTAGAAGAAGAGAAGGCCAAACCGCCTCCGTGAAATATCTTCAAGGAAATTAATTTGGCCATGCCGGTGGCATCACCAGCTGACCTCTCAAGGTCCCTCAAGGGCTAGCCAAGATATAAAAGCAAAACATTGCAGATTTTATTCCCCAAGAAATGAATTTTTAACACGACAAGATGAAAAGTCTTGTTCTCCCTGGCTTCATTTATTCACGGAATTCTGTGCCCAGATGTTCACCGCCTCCTACCAG
>CM075958.1:344648831-344759176 GCA_038048745.1 Coluber constrictor foxii
TTCAACTCCAGAATTCCCAGCCAGCCATAAAACATACGAAGAACGGTTGCTGGATATTGGGTCTGTCTAGCCTAATGAAGAGAAGGACTAGGGGAGACATGATAGCAATGCTCCAATATCCCTTCCAATTCTATCGTGATTATTGTTGTTGTTGTTAGTTTGAGTTTGAGTTTATTTGGATTTTATATACCGCCCTTCTCCTTGCGGACTCAGGGCGGTGTACAGCCAATTAAGAACAACATATAAACATACACAAGTTAAAATTTCTTAAAATAATAAAATAAATGGCCATAAAATTTAAAATTAACATATTTAAAATACAACTCTAAAAATACTAAAATGTTATAGGGATCAGGCTAGGCCGGCGAGCTGAAAGAGATGGGTTTTTAAAGCCCGCCGAAAGGTTGGGAGGTCAGAGATTATTCTTAACTCTGGAGGCAGATCATTCCAAAGGGTGGGTGCTGCCACAGAGAAGGCTCTCCCCCTGGGGGTCGCCAGCCGGCATTGTCTGGCTGATGGCACCCTGAGGAGGCCCTCTCTGTGGGAGCGAACCGGCCGGTGGGAGGCAATTGGCGGCAGAAGGCGGTCCCGTAAGTACCCTGGCCCTAAGCCATGGAGCGCTTTAAAGGTGATTACCAACACCTTGAAACGCACCCGAAAGTCCACCGGCAGCCAATGCAGCTCGCGCAGGAGAGGTGTCACGTGGGAGCGTCCCGTCGCTCCATAATCCCCCGCGCGGCCGCATTCTGCACCAGTTGGAGCCTCCGGGTGCACCCCAAGGGGAGCCCCATGTAGAGAGCATTACAGTAGTCCAGACGGGAAGTGACAAGAGCATGGGTGACCGTGCGTAGGGAGTCCCGATCTAGAAAGGGTCGCAGCTGGCGAATCAGGCGGACCTGATAAAAAGCCCCCCTGGCCACGGCCGTCATATGATCCTCTAAAGACAGCCGTGAGTCCAGGAGGACGCCCAAGTTTGCGCACCCTTTCCGTGGGGGCCAATGACTCGCCCCCAATAACCAGCGATGGAGTCAGCTGGCTATATCGGGACGCCGGCAGCCACAGCCACTCGGTCTTGGAGGGGTTGAGTCAAAGCCTGTTTCTCCCCATCCAGACCCGCACAGCTTCAAGGCACTGGGACATCACTTCCACGGCATCGTTGGGGTGGTCTGGGGTGGAAATGTACAGCTGAGTATCATCAGCGTACTGATGGAACTCCACCCCAAAACCACGGATGATCTCACCCAGCGGCTTTACATAAATGTTGAACAGGAGGGCGAGAGGGACCGACCCTTGCGGCACCCCACATACCAGGCGCCTCGGGGTCGACCGCTGCCCCCCTGTCAACACAGATTGCGACCGGTTGGAGAGGTAGGAGGAGAACCACCGTAAGACGGTGCCCCCCACCCCCAGTCCCTCCAACCGGCGCAATATGATACCATGGTCAATGGTATCAAAAGCCGCTGAGAGGTCTAACAGCACCAGGATAGAGGAGTACCCCCTACCCGGGCCCTCCAGAGATCATCCACCAACGCGACCAATGCCGTTTCGGTGCTGTACCCAGACCTGAAGCCGGACTGGAGAGGGTCTAAATAGACGGCTTCATCCAGGTATCGGGGGAGCTGCCACGCCACCACACTCTCAACAACCTTCGCCAGGAGGGAAGGTTGGAGACAGGACGGTAGTTTGCTAAAACAGCTGGGTCCAGGGAGGGCTTCTTGAGGAGGGGCCTCACCACCGCCTCTTTCAAGGCAGGCGGTAAGGACACCCTCACTCAGAGAAGCGTTCAGCCTCGTGTAACCTCCCGGGAGGCCAGCACCAACCAGGAGGGGACACGGGTCCCAGTAAACATGTGGTTGCGTTCAGTCTTCCCAGAATCCTGTCCACGTCCTCGGGAGCCACAGGATCGAACTCAGCCCAGATAACACTCTCAAGACCTGGCTCAGTCACCCCGCCTGAACCCACCCAGTCGGCGGCCAGGTCGTCCCGAATCTGAGTTATTTTATCATCCAGATATTGAACAAAATCCTCAGCACGTCCCTGTAAGCGATCCTCCCGCGCTCCCGAATGGAGAAGGGAGCGGGTCATCCTAAACAGGGCGGCTGGGCGATTATCTGATGACGCGATAAGAGCGGCAAAGTAATTAGACTTGGCCGTTTTTATCGCCACTAAGTAAGTCTTAATATGAGCTCTTACTAGTGTCAAGTCAGATTCGGAGCGGCTGGCCCTCCAACCACTCTCTAGGCGTCTTTTCCGGCGCTTCATCTCCCTCAGCTCCTCGGTGAACCAAGGAGCTAAGTTGGTTCGGCACCGGGTCAGAGGCCGCAAAGGCACGACACGGTCCAAGGCCCCACCGGCCGCTCTATTCCAGGCAGCCACCAGGTCCTCGGCCGAGTCGTGTGTCAGTGTCTCAGGGAATGGCCCAAGCTCCGTCTGGAACCTATCAGGATCCATCAGGCGCCTGGGGCGGAACCATCTGGTCGGTTCCGCCTCCCTGCGGTGGGGTACAGCGGTCAGAAAGTCGAGCCGAAGGAGCGAGTGGTCAGTCCATGACAAGGGTTCTAAGCCTATATCCCCAATATCAAGACCACTCAACCACTGTCCAGAGACAAAAACTAGGTCCAGGGTGTGTCCACCAATGTGAGTTGGGCCCTGAATTACCTGGGTCAGGTCCATGGCCGTCATGGAAGCCATGAACTCCCGAGCTATCTCAGATGTTTCGCCGATAGATGGCAGATTGAAATCCCCCATGACCATAAGCCTGGGGGTGCCAATCACCACATCGGCTACAACATTGAGGAGCTCGGGCAGGGTCGTTGCCACGCGGCAGGGAGCCAGGTACGTGACTAACAAACCCATCTGCCCACCAGGACCCCCACCTCACGAAGATGGACTCACACCCGGCTATCTGAGGAACAGTGGCCTCCCTCGGATCCAGACCTTCCTTAATAATGACCGCCACTCCCCCCACCCCTGCCCTGAGCTCTCGGCTGGTGAAATGCAAGGAAACCTGGCGGGCACATCTCCACGAGGGGAACCCCGCCCTCGCGGCCCAACCAGGTCTCAGTAATACCAGCCAGGTCCGCACCCCCCTCTTGAAGAAGGTCACAGATGAGGGGGGTCTTATTTACAACGGACCTGGCATTGCATAACAGCAACCGGAGCCTCGGGTCCTGAGACTCCGAACAACCTGGGGAACGGGAATAGCTCCGGGGACCGGGGCACGCAAACCGCTCGAAGACAGCGAGTGCGTGCCCCCTTCACATGATACGGTCCCCCCGCTCATTGCCATATCTGCCCCTCCCACACAATGTTTCTATAGCCCAACCCTCGACAGGGGGCTCTCTAGGAGCCCTCTTACCTCCAGAGTCTACACCCCTCCGTAACACCCAATACCCGAGCCTGTCCTTTTCCCATTTGGGTTCCCCCCCAAACCCTCTCCCACCCCCACCCCAGAGCCCCTTAAAATTCTTAAAAACCGATTTAAAAACCCTCTCAACCCCTTTTTTGCCACATGACACCTCTCGGGGTCCCAGGACCCGTCATTAAGGTAGGCCCTCGATAGTGTGGAGGGCCAGGCCTGCGAGAGGGGGGAATCTCGCAGGGCAAGAAGCGTGGACCTTAAATACATCCGGAACAATATATAAGAAACATAGAGGACGATAAAACATGGCTTCCGCAGAGATAAAACAATGTCCAGGAGCGGACCAGTCTATCCGGAGGGTCCTCGCTACCCTCTCACAGTAGCAATGGAGTTGTTAAGTTCTGCCCAGTCCTGCTGGGGGTGTCAAACCACCCTCTCACTGTGGTTCGTTGTTAATTGCAAAGTCGTGTCCGACCCATCACAACCCCATGGACCATGTTCCTCCAGGCCTCCTTGTCCTCTACCATCCTCCTGAGTCCATTTAAGCTCACACCGACTGCTTCAGTGACTCCATCCAGCCACCTCGTTCTCTGCCGTCCCCTTCTTCTTTTGCCCTCCATCGTTCCCAGCATTTGGCTCTTCTCCAGGGAGTCCTTCCTTCTCATTAGGTGGCCAAAGGATTTGAGTTTCATCTTCAGGATCCGGCCTTCTAAAGAGCAGTCAGAGGTTGATCTCCTCTAGGACTGACCGGTTCGATGGCCTTGCAGTCCAGGGGGCTCACAGGAGTCTTCTCCAGCAACAGAGTTCAAAGGCCTCCATTCTTTGGTGCTCAGCCTTCCTTATGGTCCAACTTTCACAGCCCTACATTGCAACTGGGAAAAGCATCGCCTTGACTATACGCACTTTTGTTGGCAGGGTGATGTCTCTGCTTTTTAGTACACTGTCTAGATTTGCCATAGCTTCCCTCCCCAGGAACCAGCCTCTTTTCATTTCTTGGCTGCAGTCCCCATCTGCGGTGATCTGGGAGCCCAGGAAAATAAAATCTGTCACGACCTCCGTTTCTTCCCCATCTATTTGCCAGGAATTGAGAGGGCCGGATGCCATGATCTTCATTTTATTCTGATTATTACCCTTTATAAATTCTCACTCAGCGGAGATTCCATTATCAGTGGAAAATGACTGCATAGGGAATCGCTTCACCCACCGACTTCAGCAAGACTGAGAAGCACTCAAATTAGGACTGGTGGAGTGCAGGGCCTGAGGGACTAGGAGGGTCTCCATCATCTGAGTGTCAAGATGATTGAGCTTCAAAGGATGTGGCCACCTACACATTTGTTCCCTGTAGGAAGTGGGCAGTTCTGAAGAAGAACTGAGAGCTCAACATGAAACGGAACTGAAAGAGACCGTTTTGGAGACCTAGTAAAATCCTAGGGCTGGGAGGCACCGTCCAACCTCCGGTCCAAGACAGGAAACCTTATACCATCCTGGATACATGAGTATCCGATCTTATGGCTCCCCTGGGTGGGACTAAGAAGAAGGACTTCCTCCATGGTGGCTCCCTCCCTGTGGAAAATCATCTGTGCCGATGTGAGATTGGAAATAAGATGTTATGGGTCTTCTCTCTTAAGGAGAGCCATGTGGTGGGACTAAGAAGAAGGACCTTCTCTGTGGTAGCTCCCTCCCTGTGGAACATCATCCGTGCCGATGTGAGATTGGAAATAAGATGTTATGGGTCTTCTCTCTTAAGGAGAGCCATGTGGTGGGACTAAGAAGAAGGACCTTCTCTGTGGTAGCTCCCTCCCTGTGGAACATCATCCGTGCCGATGTGAGATTGGAAATAAGATGTTATGGGTCTTCTCTCTTAAGGAGAGCCATGTGGTTGGGACTAAGAAGGACCTTCTCTGTGGTAGCTCCCTCCCTGTGGAACATCATCCGTGCCAATGTGAGATTGGAAATAAGATGTTATGGGGTCTTCTCTCTTAAGGAGAGCCATGTGGTGGGACTAAGAAGAAGGACCTTCTCTGTGGTAGCTCCCTCCCTGTGGAACATCATCCGTGCCAATGTGAGATTGGAAATAAGATGTTATGGGTCTTCTCTCTTAAGGAGAGCCATGTGGTGGGACTAAGAAGAAGGACCTTCTCTGTGGTAGCTCCCTCCCTGTGGAACATCATCCGTGCCAATGTGAGATTGGAAATAAGATGTTATGGGTCTTCTCTCTTAAGGAGAGCCATGTGGTGGGACTAAGAAGAAGGACCTTCTCTGTGGTAGCTCCCTCCCTGTGGAACATCATCCGTGCCGATGTGAGATTGGAAATAAGATGTTATGGGTCTTCTCTCTTAAGGAGAGCCATGTGGTGGGACTAAGAAGAAGGACCTTCTCTTGGTGGCTCCCTCCTTGTGGAAGATCATCCGTGTCAATGTGAGATTGGAAATAAGATGTTATGGGTCTCCTCTCTTAAGGAGAGCCATGTGGTGGGACTAAGAAGAAGGACCTCCTCCGTGGTAGCTCCCTCCCTGTGGAAAATCATCTGTGCCGATGTGAGATTGGAAATAAGATGTTATGGTTCTTCTCTTTTAAGGAGAGCCATGTGGTGGGACTAAGAAGAAGGACCTTCTCTTGGTGGCTCCCTCCTTGTGGAAGATCATCCATGTCAATGTGAGATTGGAAATAAGATGTTATGGGTCTCCTCTCTTAAGGAGAGCCATGTGGTGGGACTAAGAAGAAGGACCTCCTCCGTGGTAGCTCCCTCCCTGTGGAAAATCATCTGTGCCGATGTGAGATTGGAAATAAGATTTTATGGTTCTTCTCTTTTAAGGAGAGCCATGTGGTGGGACTAAGAAGAAGGACCTTCTCTTGGTGGCTCCCTCCTTGTGGAAGATCATCCGTGTCAATGTGAGATTGGAAATAAGATGTTATGGGTCTTCTCTGTTAAAGAAATTCATGTGGTGGGACCGAGAGGAAGGGACTTCTCTGTGGTGGCTCCCTCCCTAGGGAGCATCATTCTGAGGAGACTGGAAGTAATTTATTTATTTATTTATTTATTTATTGGTTTGATTTATATCAAATTGAAATTGAGTTGACACCCCTGGTCTAAGACAATGTTTCTCAACTTTGATAACTTGAAGATGGGTGGACTACAGCTCCAGAATTCTGGGAGTTGAAGTCCACCCATCTTCAAGTCCACCCGTCTTCAAGTCACCAAGGCTCGTCAAAGGTACAGTTGGAGAAACATCTGGACCTCAAGTGTTGAGAGATGGCATTGGCTGATTGACAGCTCACCTCTGGAAGGAGGCCCAATCCCATTTCCCCGTCCGTCCCTCCTCACGATTGATTGGCCGACCCTCCATCCCAAAATTAAAACTGGAACAACGCCCAAAATATGCCAGTTTTGACGGCCAAGGTTGCGTGGAAGGAAGGAAGGAAGGAAGGAAGGAGGCCGTCCGTCGGTATCTGGAGAAATGGGGCGGGGTTTTTGAATAATTTATAGACCTTCATAAATATGCAGATGAGGAGAGAGAGGAAACGGGAGCCCTGGAGCTGTTCTCATTCATTATTGAAAGTTATGGTAATACGGAGGCGGATCATTTGCATACGGCCCCGGCCTGCTTCTCCATTCCGCTGGGTGCAAAAAAATAGACACAACACTCACAACATTGTGCATTTGGAGATGTGGGACAGGACGATTGGTGGTGGAGAGACAGACATGCATTCCTCGACTTACGACCGCAACTGAGCCCCCCCAAATTTCTGTCGCTAAGCAAGTGCCTTCTGTTCCGTTTTACAAACTTTCCCGTCGTTAAGTGAGTTCCTTGGTCGAGAAGCGGAATCCAGCTCATTTTCGATCGAATTGTGCTTGTCGGAAGCCAGCTGGGGAGGTCGCAAAAGGGGATCCTGTGACACACACACACACACACACACACACACGTGATACTGCAACCGTCATAAATGTGAGTCCGTCGTCAAAGCGCCCGAGTGCAAATCACATTGCAACGGTCGTTAAGTGTGAAAAACAATGCTAAGTCGTAACTTCAGTGGGAGGTCACTATGCGAACAGTCGTAAATCGAGGACCAGCTGCACGGATGAAAGAATTGCCTGTAGCCCCAACTTACAGTCATTCATTTAGTGACTGTTTCAAAGTTACGACGGTGCCGGGGGAAAAAAGGGACTCAGGTGTGATTCCTGCATTTATGACAAATCATGTAATAATTGTCATTATTGGGTGCAACTCGCTTAACAACCGCCTTGCTTAGTGACATAAATTCTTGACCCTCTTGTGGTTGGATGTGAACTGCCAGCCGCTCGGATTATTGGGCCAATCCGAGCGGCTGGCAGTTCACATCCAACCACAAGAGGGTCAAGAATTTATGTCACTAAGCAAGGCGGTTGTTAAGCGAGTTGCACCCAATTTGCTGGCCTTTTTTTGCCGTGGTTTTGCCAAGACGCTGCAACCATTGTAAACGGTCGTAAGTGCAAGGACTGCTCCCAACTGGCTCTTTTCAGTGCTTTTGTAGCTCTGTACGGTCACTGAAGGAACGGTCGTAAGTGGAGGACTGCCTGCATTTTGGATGCTTGCAGTACCCTGAGGTCACGTGATCCCCAGTTGTGACCTTATCAGCTGGCTTCCAGCAAGCAAAATCAATGGGGAAAGCTGGATTCATTTAAAGACCACGTGACTCATTTAACAACTGCAGCAAAAAGGATCCTAAAATCAGGCAATCACTTAATGATCACATTGCTTAAGTCTCTTTCTTTCTTTCTTTCTTTCTTTCTTTCTTTCTTTCATTCATTCATTCATTCATTCATCCTTTTTTCTGTCTTTCTTTCCTTTTCCTTTCTTTCCTTCCTTCTTCCTCTCTCCTTCCTTCTGACTTACTTCCTTGACTTTGTCTCCTTCCTTCCTTCCTTCCCTTTTCTTTTTCCTTCTTCCCTTCCTTTCTTCCTTCCTTCCCTCCCTTCCTTCTTCCTTGACTTTGTCTCCTTCCTTCTTTCCTTTTCTTTTTCTTTTTTTCTACCCTTCTTTTTGACTTCCTTCCGACTTTCTGTCTCCTTTCTCTCCTTCTTTCTTCCTTCCTTCTCTTCCTTCCTTTTCTTTTTTTCTTCCCTTCCTTTTGACTTCCTTCCTTCTGACTTTCTGTCTCCTTCCTTTCTTCTTTTTTCCTTCCTTCTCTTCCTTCCCTTTTCTTTTTTTTCTTTCCTTCCTTTTGACTTCCTTCCTTCTGACTTTCTGTCTCCTTCCTTCTTTCCTTCCTTCCTCCCTCCCTTTCCCTCCCTCCCTCCCTCCCTCCTTTTATTTTTGCTTGCTTGCTTGTTTATTTAATGCCCATCCTACCATAGGGTAACTCTGGGCAGCTTCCAGTTACCTCTAAGTTAAATCATTCAAACGTTAAAATCAATCATGGCCATCAGCCAAGGACTGCTTCTAATTACATTCCCCAATGACAGCTGCAAATCCACCAGTAAACCCAAATCTTCAGGCCCTACCTAAGAATTTTCATTTTTTCTAAAGGTGGGAAACGGGGAAAACAAGCCGGCTGCTTCTGGGTTAACTAATTGGGCAGAAAGTATTTATCCTGACCTCAAAAAAAATGTTGCATTTTCCCAATTAAGGCCAGCGCTGAGGTCTCTGGAGCAGCTGTTGATTTTCCTCAAAGTCAAAGGAAAATCCTTGTTAATGGGAGGAGATGTTAAAAAATGTAAGATCGGAGAAGAGAACATTAAAAAAAGAAAAAGAAAACATCCCAGCTAAACAGATTTTCCGGCCTCGCACCAGCTGTCTTTCGAAAAGAAAAGAAAGCCAGTCCAGCACGCAGAGGTTGGCATTTTGCATGAAATGTTTATAAAATCGGTTTATAAAGCCTTGATGAGGCCACAACTGGAGAATTCTGCATTCAGTTTTGGTCACCATGTTACAAAGAAGATGTTGAGATTTTGGAAAAAGCTCAGGAGAAGAGCAACTATATAAGAGTTGAATAAGAGCCTGGTAGCTCAGCAGACTAAAAGCATTGTGATTAACACCAGCTGCATGCAATTACTGCAAGTTCTAATCTCACCAGGTTCAAGGTTGACTCAGCCTTCCATCCTTTCTAAGGTGGGTAAATTGAGGATGCAGTTTGTGGGGGCAATAAGCTGACTTTGTATAAATATAAATATACAAAAGGATGAAGGCCATTGCTTGGCGCATTGTAAGCTGCCCTGAGTCTCCGGAGAAGGGCGGCATATAAATCAAATTAAGGAAAAAAAACCCTAAGATAATCAAAGGCCTGGAGACTGAAACATCTGAAGGACGGCTGCAGGATTTCAGTTTGGCTAATCTAGAGAAAAGAAGAATTAGGGGCAACATAACAGGGTTCCAGTATTTTGAGGGGCTGCCCCAAAGAAGAGGGGTCCAATTTATTCTCCAAAGCACCAGAGGGCAGGACAAGAAACAACGGTTGGAAACTAACCAAAGAGAGAAGCAACTTGGAATGAAGGAGAAACTTCCTAGCAGTGAGGACAATTAACCAGTGGAACAGCTAGCCACATGAAGTTGTGGGTGCTCCAACACTGGAGGTGCTCAAGAAAAGACCGGACAGCCATTTTGTCTGGAATCGCACAGGGTTACGGTCTCCAACCTGGGAATTTTAAGATTTGTGGACTTCAGCTCCCAGAAATTAAAGTTAGTTAATTAATTAATGGGAGTTAAAATCCACAAGTCTTAAAGCTGTCTGAGGGGCTTCTGGGAGTTGAAGTCCACAGGTTTTTTTTTTAAAGCTGAGGAATTCTGGGAGTTGAAGTCCACAGTTTTTTTTTAAAAGCTGTCTGAAGAATTCTGGGGAGTTGAAGTCCGCAATTCTCACAGTCCCAAGGTTGGACATGCTTGGTTAGGAGTCTCCTTCTCCAGCAGCGGGTTGGACTAGAAGACCTCCGAGGTCCCTTCCAATTCTGTAATTCTGATCTGGCTGCTTCCACAAGCCAGCTGGCCAGGGGAGGGGTCCCCAGCTCAAACAGAAGGCCCCTCCCCTCAAACAGCCCCCGCCTCCCCCAGCCTCTGCGGTGCCAGAAGAGCCTTTAAAACCCAGGAGGATCTCCATCGGCTTCGTCTCCACAAACCTATTATTTACGCCTCATGGCTGCTCTGGAGGATTACACTCTGGGCAAAGCCCCCCCCCGCCCCAATCCCCCCTCCCCCCGGGCAGCAGAGCCTACCTGGCTCATCTCTTGCACACAAGCCAGGATCTGTGGTCTTGGTTGGCTTGTTCCATAGTGCCCGGATTCCCTATAAAAAGCAAGCCTCCCTACCTCTGCTTGGGGCTGGGGGAGGAGATCACTGGAGATCTTCTGACCCTGGGGAGCGAGGCTTTTGGAGTTGGGGGGGCTAGAGGCAGTCCTCGATTTATGACCAGTTTGAAGTTACAACCTGCTTGGAAAAAGGGACACGCAACCTTGGATCTGATGTTCCCACAGACTCTTTCTCTCTCTTTTTCCTTCCTTCCCTCCCCTCCTCTTTCTTCCTTTCTTTTTCTCTTTTTTCTCTTTCCTTTCTTCCCTCCCCTCTTCCGTTCTTTCTTTCCTTTCTTTCTTTTCTTCCCTCCCCTCCTGTCTCCCTTTCTCTCACTCTCCTTCCTTTCTTTCTCCTTCCTTCCTTCCCCTTTCTTTCCTTCCTTCCCTCTTTTCTTTCTTTCTCTTTCTTTTTCTCTTTCCTTCCTTCCTTCCCCTCCTTTTTCTTTCTTTCTTCTCTTTCCTTCCTTCCCTTCCCTTCCCTCTTCCTTCCTTCCTTTCTTTCCTTCCCTCCCCTTCTGTCTCCCTTTCTCTTTCCTTTCTTCCTCCCCTCCCCTTTCTTTCTCCTTCCTTCCTCTCTTTCCTTCCTTATTTCCTTCCCTTTCTTCTTTTCTTTTTCCTTCCTTCCCTCCCCTTTCTTTGTTTCCTTCCCTCCCCTCCCCTCCTGTCTCTTTCTCTCTTTTTCCTTCCTTCCTTTCCTCCCCTCCCCCTCCCCCTCCCCTCCCCTCCCCTCCCCACCCACCCACCCTCCCTCCCCTCCCCTCCCTCCCTCCCTCCCTCCCTTTTCTTTCTTCTTTCTTTCTTTCTTTCTTTCTTTCTTTCTTTCTTTCTTTCTTTCTTTCTTTCTTTCTTTCTTTCTCTCTCTCTCTCTCTCTCCTTCCTTCCTTCCTTCCTTCCTTCCCTCCCTCCCTCCCCTTTCTCTTTCTCTCTCTCTGACACACAAACACACAAAGAGAGACATTGTGGTCACACAACCGCACTTCGGGCCCTCAGCTCCAGGGTGGCATGTTTTGTGTTTGGTGACAGTTTTGCCAAAGAGACAGCACTTATTTCTGGTTTTCAGCAAAACTGGGCCATGACAAACAACAGACTGGCTTAACGACCGCGGTGCTCACTTAACAACCAAGGTATGCACACTTATTACCACTGCATCTGCTTAACAACATCCTGCAAAAAAAATCGTAAAATTGTGTCAAGTTGCGAAACACAGACACACACACACATGTTGTACGACCCCCCCCCCCCCTTTCCGGGCACTCAGGGTCCTGTTGACAGTCATTGGCCGTGTCCCATGGTGATGTGACTGTGTGTTGTGTTCGTCAGAAACTGGCACCAACTCCCATTTTGTGGCCCAGCTGCATCCTAGCAGACCAAGGGTTTGCTTAATGACTGCGGCATTCACTTAACAGCCGCGGTATTCGCACTTAGGACCATGAGATTCACTAAACAAACATTGGGAAAAAAAACCCATTGTAATATCCTGTCGGCCCCATAAGAAGTGCCCAACCTTGATAACTTTTAAGACTTTTGAACTTCATCTCCAAAAATTCTCCAACCAGCCATGCCTGGGGGGTTTTTTTTTGTCTCCCTCTCCCATTGAGAGATTGCAGAGGAAGGGACCACAAGAGAGTAAGCATACAATGGGGATTACACATCCAAAAGAATCTGTTATCGGCAGAGAATTCTGGGAGTTGAAGTCTACAGGTCTTAAGGTTGGACACCCCTGTCATAACCGACCCAGTTTATGACCACTGCAACTGGGCAGGCTCCATTACAGTCATAACTCAAGGACCGTGTAATCTTGTCCCTAACACACCCAGCTGGGCACTCAGGCTCCATGTTTATTTATTTATTTATTGGTTCGATTTATATGCCGTCCTTCTCCGGAGACTCAGGGCGGCTTACAACGCATTAAGCAATAGCCTTCATACTTTTGTATATATCTGCTTAGTAGGGCTTTCGCGCCCCCCCCCCCAGCGGTGTCCTTTTTTATACAAAGTCAGCTTATGGCCCCCACAATCCGGGTCCTCATTTGACCTCCCTCGGAAGGACAGAAGGCTGAGTCAACCTTGAGCCTGGTGAGATTCGAACTCACGGTAATTGCAGGCAGCTGGCAGCTAAGTGCTAGTTAACAGCACTTTAGTCCGCTGCACCACCAAGGCCCCTAAGCCTTTGTGCAGAGGACTCCTCCCACTTGTCTGCCAGGCCTGTTCTCAGCCCCCCCAAAATAGTTACCGGCTCATTTTTTATTAGCAGAGGGGAAAAAAATGAAGGCTTACGGAGGTCTAAGAAGGCCTCCGCTCCTGGGATTCCCACTGCCAGAATAATAATTATTTGCAAATGCTGGAATTAATGCCCCTTAATGCTCTTTTTTTTTGCTTTTTTTTTGCAATGTGATCATCGCAGCTCAAACACATTTCCTTCCCCCCCCCCAAAAAAAATGTCAAGGGATTTAAATGTTTAGCTTGCATTTGCCGAAGACAAGGCCTTTTAATTTAGATTCTGAAGCTGAATCCGGAAATATTATTGCAGTGGATTTGCTAGCAAAGAGAAGCAGGGGAAGGCGTGAAGATCAGAAAGGGATCCGGTGCCAATCTCTCTCAATTCCCCAACGGCTAAGAGGGCATTTCAGGGGAGGCCGGTGTTAACCAAACGTTTATTAAATTGGCAGAGCAATTTAATAAATCATCATCTTAATAACCCTTTCAGGGGCTGGTAACGGATGATTCCTGCGGCAGCTGGGATACAAAAACTTTTTCCTCTGGGAAAGCCAGATTCTGCTTATGGGGATCAGCTGTATTCTGCTTTCCGGTTTGAGGGGACCCTAGAGATCTTCTTGTCCAACCCCTGCTCAAGCAGGAGACTTATGGCATTGGGTGTAAAAACAATCATCCCGCATGAATTGACCCCTCGGGAGCCAAGGCCCAGATGCTCAAGGAGAGAAGCAGCTGGTGATTACAGACAGGCCTTGATTTAGGACCACAACGGAGCCCAAAATCTATGTGGCTAAGTGAGAAATTTGTTGAGTTTCCCCACATTTTTATGTTGCAGTTGTTAAGTCGGTCACACACGGTCGTTTAAGCGAATTTGGCTTCCCCGTGGAGACTTTGCTGGTCAGAAGGTTGCAAAAAGGAAATCACGGGACTCTGGGAACCACGACCGTCATAAATATGAGTCATTGGTGCAACGGTCGTAAGTTGCTTCAAACGGCCACTAAACCAGGGTTTCTCAACCTTGGAAGCTTGAAGATGGGTGGACTTCAACTCCCAGAATCCCCCAGCCAGCGCTGCTGGCTGGGGGATTCTGGGAGTTGAAGTCCACCCATCTTCAAGCTTCCAAGGTTGAGAAATACTGCACTAAACAAATAGTTGTAAGTCGAGGACTTATGAAGAGAGGTGTGTATGTCTGAAGGGCAGAGCATGATTTGCTATCCGAAATGCACACCCCCTCTTTTTTTAAGCAGACAACCATTTCACTTCCCCCCAAAAAAACACAACAATTTCACTCCCTAAAAACCCAGATTTAAAAAAAAAAACTCGAGGTCTTTGTTTACCAGCCGTAAATGACATTTATTTTCTTATTTAAAGTCGACAGATTGGGGGGGAAATAAAATAAAAACGCACAATCGGAGTAGTGCAAAAGAAGTAAGAATCCAACTCAGACGCAGGAGAAGCCAGACCGGGGGGGGGGGGGGGTGGAGGGGGAGAGTGGGGAGGGGGCCCACAGGAGGCCCTCTGGATAGCCACACCCAGCTGTTTGAGGAGGGGGGGTGTTATTGAGGAGGGGAGCAGGAGGGAGGATTTAGGGGAGGGGGAGGCGGAAAAAGTGACTCGGGCACCAGCGAGCGAAGGAGCCTGGCCAAGGCTGGACCTCCGTGGGCATTGCTTGCGAAGGTGCTGGGATGGTTTTGTGGCCACAGCAGATTGGGGGGGCTGGCGGAGGGGGGCTGCTTTGGCTGTTGGGTGTCCCAACCGTGGGAATCAAGTGCCTGAAAACTGGGGGGATGTGTGTGTGTGTGTGTGTGTGTGAGGAGGCAGAGCCCATGTGGTGAGGCAGGCTGGGGAAGTGATTCAGCCAATGGGGCAGGTGGGGGTCCGGGAGGACTTGACGGCCCTTAAGGAAGGAAAGGAAGGCAGGGAGGGAGGGGGGAAAGGGAGGGAAAGAAAGAAAGAAAGAAAGAAGAAGGGAGGAGAGGAGAGGAGAGAGGGAGGGGGAGGGAGGGAAAGAAAGAAAGAAAGAAAGAAAGAAAGAAAGAAAGAAAGAAAGAAAGAAAGAAAGAAAGAAAGAAAGAAAGAAAGAAAGAGAAAAGGAAGGAAGGAAGGAAGGATGGAAGGAAGGGCGGGAGGGAGGGAGGGAGCGAGCAGAGAAGAAGAAAGGAGGGAAAAGGGAGGGAGGGAAGGAAAGAAAGAAAGAAGAAGGGAAGGAGAGGAGAGAGAGGGGGGAGGGAGGGAAAGAAAGAAAGAAAGAAAAAGAAAGAAAGAAAGAAAAGGAAGGAAGAAAAGGAAAAGGAAGGAAGAGAGGGAGGGGGAAAGGAGAGAAGAAGAAAGGAGGAAGGGAGGGAAGGAAAGAAAGAAGAAGGGAAGGAGAGGAGAGAGGGGGGGGAGGGAGGGAAAGAAAGAAAGAAAGAAAAAGAAGAAAGAAAAGGAAGGAAGAAAAGGAAAAGGAAGGGAGGGAGGGGGAAAGGAGAGAAGAAGAAAGGAAGGAGGGAGGGGAAGAAAGAAAGAAAGAAGAAGGGAAGGAGAGGAGAGGGAGGGGGAGGGAGGGAAAGAAAGAAAGAAAAGGAAGGAAGGAAGAAAGGAAAGAAAGGCAGGGTGGGAGGGGGGAAAGGAGAGAAGAAGAAAGGAAGAAGGGAGGGAGGGAAAGAAAGAAGAAAGAAAAAGGAAGGAAAGGAAAAGGGGGATGAGATAGGCCGGACATATATGTGCAGAAGGCCTCCTTCCGGGTTCAACCTTAATTAAAACCCCTGCCAGGAGCCGGGCGTTTGGGGGAGAGGTGGGGGGGTCGGCCTTCCCAGAGGCCAGAGCAGGAGAACGATGGATTTCCCTTCAGAACTCTTGAGGGGGGAGACACAAAGGACAAGCAAGGAGCCCCCCACCCATGGCACACACACACACACACACACCAGACACACGGAAGAGGAGCAGCAGCGCTTCCCCCTCCTCCTTTCCCGGAGCAGTCCTGCCAGAGGTGGGGGCCATCGGAGGTGAGCCGGGCAGGAGCACAAAGACCATCTGGCACACGTAGGTCCGTAAAGGAGGGAACCAGGCCTTGACACACCCCCCCCCCACTGCCAGCCTTGGGTCCTCATTGCCCCAATGGGTGATAGCCATTTCCTGGCACCCAACGGGACCCCCCCCCCCAAATGGCACCTTGGTTTAGGAGCCAACCGTGGGAGGGATGGGAAAGTTGCCAGGCTCCGCCCTCTGTAGAACGAGAGGGAGGGTCCCTGGGAAAAGGGCCCCGGGGCCCGCCAGCCAACTCTAGGCCGTGGGGTCCACTGGCTTGCTCTCCGAGTCGCTGTCACTCAAGTAAATCCGGGAAATGGGGGGGCCGGTGGGGGCCATCCAGACAGTCGCGCTCCTCGTCCGATCGGTCAAAGGCGAAGGCTTTCCAGTGGCCGGAGGGGCTGCAGAGGAAGGAGAATCACCGTATTATTCCTTTTTTCCCCGATGATGAAATTTACTCCACGCTTGATAAAACCCTTAGTAAGGCCAGACCTGGAATCCGGCAACCAATTTGGGTCATGTTATAAAAAAAAAAAAGATGTTAAGACGTCGGAAAAAGTTCAGAGAAGAGCAACGAAGATGATCGAAGGCCGAGAGACTAAAACATAGAAAGAACGGCTGGAAAATTTGAGTTTGGATACTCTAGAGCAGCGATGGCAAACGTGGGGGGGGGGTCATGCATGCGCGTGCCCACACCCATAATTCAATGCGCCCTGCCCCCTTGTGCATGCCCATGCGACCCCACTGAGCTCCCCACACTTTTGGCACACGATGACACGGTAGGCTCATTTTTTTTGCCCTCCCCAGGCTCCAGGGGCTTTCTCGGAGCCTAGGGAGGGCGAAAACGGCCTTCCTCACCTCTCCGGAGGCTTCAAACAGTCTGTTTGCTGATTTCTTGTGGGACCTAGAAAGCCTCTGGAGCCTGGGGAGAGCAAAAAACGGGCCTTCCCTCCCCCGGAAGCCCTCCAGAGGCTGGAGACAGCCTGTTTCCCGACTTCTGGTGGGCCTGGAAAGCTCGATAATCAGCTGGCTGGCGTTCTTATGCACGCCGGAGCTAAGCTAGGGCAATGCTTGCGTGCCCACCGATATGGCTCCGGGTGCCACCTGTGGCACGCATGTCATAGGTTCCTCATCACGGATATAGGATCTCTTGGACTAAAAGTCCCTTCCAGCTTCTGTTCTGTTCTGTTCTGTTTTGTTGTTATTGTTATTGTTATTGTTATTCTATTCTACTCATTTAATCCTTATTCTTACTCTATTTCATTGTATTGTATTGTACTGTACTGAACTGTATTCCTATTCCTAGTCCAGTCCAGTCTATTCTATGTTCTATGTTCTATGTTCTATGTTCTATGTTCTATGTTCTATGTTCTATGTTCTATGTTCTATGTTCTATGTTCTATGTTCTATATTCTATGTTCTATATTCTATATTCTATATTCTATCTCCTCTGCTTGCTTGGGGGAAAACGGTTAAGCCGGCAGCTTGCTTTTTCCCAAGACCTCATTATTCATCCTTGCATTTATTTTATTTTTTTTATTTTCCCTCCTCTCTCCCCTACCACCCAGCCCCCCCCCCCCCCCCGGCTCCCACCCACCCACCCACCCCCCCGCAGGGGAAAAAAAAATCCATTCAGGGCCTTCCTCAGTGATTTAACTCCCCCCCCCCCATCTTTCCACGGTTATCAGAGCTAAGCAAATAATCTGTGGCAAATCGGGCATTTGTTGAGAATTTCACCCCTATCCGTCGCGAGAAAAGAAGGGAGAGGAGAGGAAAAGAAAAAAAAGAAAAGAAAAAAAAAAAAAGAAGGGAGGAAAAAACGTGGCTCATTACACAGAACCGATTTGCAAATTTTTCTCTTCCCCGCCTGGAAGACGTTGCCAAGGGGGTGAAGGCGGATTTGCAACCGGGAAGCCTGCCCCAAATTAGTTAAGGGGGCTTCCACCACCCCAGGCCTGCCTGGCTCAGGTCAACGGACTGGTGCTGCTGGAAAGAGGAAGAGGGCCGGGCTGGGGAGATCATGGGATGCTTAGGGCTGGATGGGGCCCTCGGAGGTCTTCCAGACCAACCCCCGGCCCTCGGCAGGAGACCATACGGCATCCTGGGCAAATGGCTGCCCAAACTGGTTTTTAAAGAGTGAAGCGCTCGAAACTGGCGGGGGTGGGGGAGGGGGGGAGGGGAGAGTTATTTCATTGATTGATTAATCGTTCTCACTGTCAGGAAATTTCTCCTTTGTTCCAGGTTGGGTCTTTCTTTAATGTTTCCACCCATTGATCCTTCCTTCCTTCCTTCCTTCCTTCCTTCCTTCCTTCCTTCCTTCCTTTCCTTTCCTTTCCTTTCCCTTCCTTCCCTTCCCTATCTCTCCTTTCCTTCCCTATCTCTCTTCCCTATCTTTCCTTTCCTTTCCTTTCCTTTCCTTTCCTTTCCTTTCCTTTCCTTTCCTTTCCTTTCCTTTCCTTTCCTTTCCTTTCCTTTCCTTTCCTTCCCTTCCCTTCCCTTCCCTTCCCTCTTCTGTCCTTTTCCCCTCTTTCCCATCCTCTCCTTTCCTTCCTTCCTTCCCTCTTCTGTCCTTTTTCCCTCTTCTGTCCTTTTCCCTCTTTCCCATCCTCTCTTCCTTTCTTTCCTTCCCTCTTCTGTCCTTTCCCCCTCTTCTGTCCTTTTTCCCTCTTTCCCATCCTCTCCTCTCCTTTTCTTCCTTCCTTCCTTTCCTTCCCTCTTCTGTCCTTTTCCCCTCTTTTCCATCCTTTCCTTCCTTCCTTCCTTTCCTTCCATCCATCCCACATCCTTTGCTTTTCTTCCTCCCACTTCCCTTTCTTTTTTCCTATTTCCCTCCCTCCCTTCCCATTTTCCTTCTTTCCTTCCTTCTTCTGTCCTTCCTTCCGCCCTCAGTCCCACCCTTTCCTTTCCATACTTTCTTTCCTCCCTCCCACACTCCTTTCTTTCCTCCCTCCCTCCCTGAAACATAGGATCCTAGGACTACAAGGGACCTTGGAGGTCTTCTAGTCCAGCCCTTTGCTCAAATAAGAGCCCCTAGATCATTGCAGACAAATGGCTGTCCAATCTCTTCTTGAAAATCTCCAGAGATGAGGAGGAAGGAAGGAAGGAAGGAAGGAAGGAAGGAAGGAAGGAAGGAAAGGAGAAAGAAGGAAGGAAGGAAGGGAGGGAGGGAGGGAGGGAGGGAGGGAAGGAAGGAAAGGAGAAGGAAGGAAGGAAGGAAGGAAGGAAGGAAGGAAGGAAGGAAGGAAGGAAGGAAGGAAGGAAGGAAGGAAGGAAGGAAGGAAGGGAAGGGAAGGGAAGGAGAAGGAAGGAAGGAAGGAAGGAAGGAAGGAAGGAAGGAAGGAAGGAAGGAAGGAAGGAAGGAAAGGAGAAAGAAGGAAGGAAGGAAGGGAGGGAGGGAGGAAGGGAAAGAAGGAAGGAAGGAAGGAAGGAAAGGAGAATAATAGAGTTGGATGGGACCTTGGAGGTCTTCTAGTCCAGCCCCCTGCTCAAGTAAGAGACTCTATACCCGTGATGGCAAACCTGTGGCACGGGTAGCCATATCAGTGGGCACTCCAGCTCAGCTCTGGCGCACATGTGCACGCCGGCCAGCTGATTTTCGGGCCTTCTAGGGCCACCAGAAGTAGGGAAACAGACTGTTTCCTGCCTCTGGAGGGCCTGGGGGTGGGAAGGCCCATTTTTCTTTCTCACCTGGTCCCAGATCCTCTCTATGCATCTGGGGAGGGCGAAAACAGCCTTCCCCACTCCCTCGGAGGCCCTCCGGAGGCCTGAAACGGCCCATTTCCCAACTCCCAGTTGGACAGGAAGTGACTTTTTTGCTGTCCCCGGCCTCCAGAGACTCCTAGAGATGCTCTGGAGGCTGGGGACAGCAAAAAAGCTGCTTTTTCTGGTCCCCTCTTACAACCAGATACCAGGACCAGGTGCAATTTACCAAACTAGAGGGGGGCTTTCAGAGGGTTGAGCAGGGGGTTGGACTAGATGACCTATAAGATCCCTTCCAACTCTGTTAATCAAGAGGGGAGAGGTGGGTGTAGAAAGCAAATCCGAATGGGGTACGCTCCCCCCCCTTCACAATCTGTAATCTTCTCCTTTCTTTCTTCCAGCTCTGTATTTCTCCCCGCCCGGCGCGCACCCTGGGCTTCGAGACCCCTCCCTCCTCTCTCTTTCCCCCCCCTCCCCATTTGCCCAAACCCAATTCCACTCTTCCCAGCTCCATTTCTGTTATATCAGCTGGAGCGTTAAGTGCATTAAGAAATCTAAAGCACAAACACGTTCCCCCAGCTGCAGGAGGCTGCACCGGCAATTGAACATTTTAAAAAGAAATTGCTTTCAAAAGGAGGGTGGGAGAAAAGCCGGTGCAAACACACAAACACACACACACGAATGCACACACACAGAAACACACACACACAGAAATGCACACGAAAACACACAGCTCCTTTGCCTTTCCCGATAGTTCTCGCTTCTCGCGTTCAAAGCTGTCGGAAACAATTTCGTACACAAATAATTTGGGTGGGTGTGCGGAAGGCGGGGGGGGGAGGTTTGCCACGAACTGCCTTTGCTGCTGCTGGAGCTTCCCCCCCACCCACCCCATGACTCCTCGCCCGCTAAACGCTAGCTGCGGAGACCCTCCCCATCGTTCCCCTTCCCCTTGTCACGTCTCCCCCGAGGTGGGCAAACAAAGAACTGCCATTGCAAGACGGAACAGCTGCCAAAAGTGGAGACTCGCGAGGAAAAAACGAAAAAAAGTGTGTGTGTGTAAAAGTGGGATAAAAGAGGAGAGTCCACAGCTCCTTTCCTGGGTGGGTGGGGGGGTCTCAAGGCCACCCTGGCAGAGTGAGAGAGTCTTCCGGAGTTGCAAGGCCGTGTCTTCTACTCGTGACCATCTTATGAAGCTTCAAGGTAGACAGTTCGGACCAAACTGGGGCCCTCCCCTCCAGGAGAGCCTCCCCGGTTGAATTTCGGCCTAGATATAGGCAGGCAGGCAGGGCGAGGGTCTGCTTTGCAGTCCTATCCAGCCCGAGCAACTGACCTCCTTTTCCTGGGCCAGGGAGAAGGGACCACGCAGAACCCAAGAATGGAAGGGAGGGACCCTGAGATGAAGCACCAACCCTCCAACCCCACCCTTGGTAAAGAACTGAAGATTTTTCCGACTCACAGCCCACCCACCTCAACCCCCACCCCTCAGATAAAAGAGAGGGTGCATATGTGGGGAGGAATGATGTAGGCCAGGCTTCAAAGTTTTTAGCATCTGCCCATTTGCTGGGTAGGCATGGCCATGGTGGGCGTGGCCTAGTCAGCTTCCTGCAGCACGGGGGGGGGAGTTGCCCTCCCCAGGCTCCGGAGGCTTTCCTCGAGCCTCCAGGAGGATGAAAACGGCCTCTCCAGGCTCCGCAGGCCCTCTGGAGGCTGGAAACTTCCAGTAGGCCAGTTTTTCGCCGTCCCCGAATCTTCGTGTGCGCCCTGCACTTACCTGCATTCAAAACGGACCATGTGGAGATTCCTGGGAGCGGAGGGGGAGGGTGGACGGGCCCAGCCAGGAGTGGGATTTGGGGGTTTTCCGAACTGCACAGAATCTTAGCTAGAGGTTCTCCCGAACCCCCAGTAGCCCACCCCTAGTGTAGGCCTATTTAACTATCTAAGGCAGTATGTCTCAACCTGTTCCGCTTGAAGAAGGGTGGACTTCCACTCCCAGAATCCCTCAGCCAGCAATACTTTAAGAGGGGTGGACTTCAAGTCCAGAATTCCCCAGCCGACATGGAATTCTGGGCGTTGAAGTCCACCCCTCTTGAAGTGGTCAAGGTTGACAAAAACGTGGCCTATGGAATAAACACAGTCAATTCTTGAAGGCTTCTGAGAAGGTAGCAGTTCCTCAAGGTCGTCTCTTCTTCTGGATCTGGTCCTACGGCCGGAAACAAGCATGTTCTTCCCAGGACGATGGAAGCAGAGGAAACACCACGAATTTGGGAAGCTGCCACCCTTCCCTGTAGGCGGCAAGTGGTCCATTGGCCTATGTTCTGCAGGGCACCACCTCCTCCACCACCACCACCACCAAAAATATAGAGGACCGTGGAGATCGTCTCAGCTGCACAACAACGGTCACCACCGTCCTCCTCAAACCCCACGGACACAACTGGGCAACGGTGGTGTCACCGGCCAATCCTTGCGATGCAGAAGTAGTTGTGTGGGCAGCTTCTGACACGAAGACGGACAGACGGGTACGGGAGGGCAAAATCGCAACCCACGAGGACACGGTTAGTTCCTGGAGACACACACATTCCATGCTGGAGGTCAGTCCCCAAACCACAAGGGTTCCAAGCTTCCAGAGTTAACCCCCCATGCAGAAAACCACTGGAACACCTGGAGTGGCAGTCCAACGCTCCCTTCCCACCCGTCCTCTGCCCAGGTTAGTCAGGAACACCATGCTGAAACTTGGCACACTCCATGCTACCACCTGCCTTTAGTCGCTCTCCGGCCGATACAAGTACTTCATCATCAGGCTGTCCACTTGCTTTTTCCGTTTCTTCTCCTCCTTCTTCAGCTCCTTGGTGGACTTCCCAGTTTCGTGACCCCCATCCCTAGGGACACCCCCGCTCTCCCCGTCTGAACGCTTCGGGCCTTTCTTGATGCTGGAGTCGCTACGATACGAGACGGTGGAACTGGACGAAGACTCTGAAGAAGAGCCAGAGTGGGACCTCTGCTGCTTCTTCTTCTTGGATTTCTTCTTGGACTTCTTGGCCCGCTTTTTGGAGGTCTTTCTCTGCCGTTCGGGAGAGGAAGAGGAGGAAGAGGAGGAAGAGGAGGAGTCACTGGAGGAACTCCGCTTCCGGCTTCTCCTACCTTTCGTTTTCTGATCTGGCCTGTAGAAGTCCAAGGCTGAGGCTGACCGGCGGAGGCTGCTGGCCGGGTGTTCGGTGGTCTCCAGCAGAGTGGTGCTCCTGGCACTGTGGACACTCCTGCGGTCCTCTTCATCCGAGTCGGGATCATGGCTGGAGCGCCTGAATTTGACAGGCTTGTAGTTTAGCACCTCACTGATCGCTGCCTCCAGATCCGGGTCCAGGTAGCTCCGATGGCCGACCGGCCGGATGTCCGCTTCATCTACCCGTAGATCATCTGAGATGGACGTCCGGGGCCGAGGAGGCACCGAGAGACTGCGTGCGACAGAGTGTTGGCTGCAGAGGGAGCGCGAGTCGCTTGGGGCCAAGCTGGCCGTGTCGTCAAACTGGGAACGACTCAAAGATATCCGTGAGCCCGGGCGGCCATAGGATGGGATAACGTCATCCAAGTGAGAAGTGCTGCGTCGTGAGCTTCCGGGGCTCGAGAGGGCCAAGCTGAGCGATGAGCGGGTGTCATCTTCCAGGCCAGCCCAGGAGGCTCCACTCTGACTGATTGTGGCTGAGAGGACCGATGTCCGATCGAATTCGGCAGCTGAGGTGGACCAGCGCTTCTCCAGCCCCTTCGGGAGTCGGCTGCTGGCCTCAGAGAGGACCGAACCCCTCTCGCTAAGCTCATCCAGACCTCCGCCAAGCGGCTTCTTCCAGGAGGCAAGGGAGCTATTCTCTGAGCCGCCGGATGCCGAAGCACGAGTAGCCTTGCGGAAGGAGCGGTCCGGTGACTCCGGGCGCTCGCTCAGGGCGGAGAAGAGGCTCTCCTCGTCCCCTTTCCCTCCAATGGAGTCCTTGAGGTTGGCGCGCTTGCGGTAGCTCAGTGAGCTCATGACGGATGCCGGCCTGTCCTCCCCATTCTTAGCCTCCTTGCCAGCCGCGTCCACAGCGGGTCTGACCAGGCAGGAGGCGACCACAGTGGGAGAAGAGAGCAGGAGGAGAGAGAGAGAAATGGTTAACTGGAGGGCAACAAGAGAGTGGGTGGTGTAGTGGTTAGGATACAGTATTGCAGGCAGACTCTGCCTGCTGCCAGGAGTTCGATCCTGACTGACTTGAGATTGACTCAGGAAGGAAGGAAGGAAGGAAGGAAGGAAGGAAGGAAGGAAGGAAGGAAGGAAGGAAGGAAGGAAGGAAGGAAGGAAGGACACATGGTGTAGCATTGCAGGCTAACTCTGCCCACTGCCAGCAGTTCGATCCTGACCAGCTCCAGGTTGATTCAGCTGTCCGTCCTTCCGAGGCTGATAAAATGAGGACCCAGATTGTTGGGTGACTCTGTAAAAGCCCCGTGAAGCGGTATATAAGTGCTATTATGGCTATTGCTATGGTGTGCAGCAGGGCAGCAGAGAGCTGGCTGCGGAAGACGCGTCTTCCCATGGAGCGTCATACAAATCGAGTCGTTATTCTGTGCCAGCCGCGCTCCTCAATTTCTGTTGGGTTTTGTTTAACAAAAGGGAGGGGGGGAAGCCCCTCTGCCATCGATTTCAATTTGTTTTGTTGTCAACTACCTGGGAAACGTTGGCGGCACGGAGCAATCGATCTTCCCAGCAGGGGCCCGAAAGAAAAGGGGAGCACGATTTCCCTCCGCAAAAGCTTGTACGCGCGTGCGGAGAGACAAATCAAGCCAATTACAGGCGGTCTTCGATTCACGACCGCAATATTTCTGCCGCTAAGCCAGACAGAACAACAATAGGGTCGTCCTGCCCGAGGAGGAGGTTGGGCTAGAAGACCTCTGAGGTCCCTTCCAACTCTGTTGTTAAGTGAGCTTTTCTCCCATTTTGCGACCTTTCTTGCGGCAGTCATTATGTGAGTCACGGCCGTTGTTAAGTGAATCATGGAGTTATTAAGCAAATCGGGCTTCCCAGTTGACTTTGCTTGTCGGAAGGTTGCCAAAGGGGAACACTTGAGCCCGGCAACGCCGCGTCTGTCATAAATACGAGCCATTGCAAAATTGTCTGAATTTTGATCACTGCAACGGTCGTAAGTGTGAAAAACGCTCGCAAATGCCTTTTTTTTTCAGTGCAACTTTGTCACTCCAAATGGTCACTAAATGAACATCGTAAGTCAAGGACGGCCTGTAAGAGAATGTCTTCGTGTTTTCCTCTTGGGGAGCCTGGGGGAGGGATTGTCTGCAAAGAAGGATAAAAAAGGGGAGGGGCCCAATGCCTAAACACCACTCACCCACCCCCAAAAATGGGAAAACAGTCTCTTCCAACGGAGCAGAATCTGGACTGGCACGGTGCCCGGGCATTCAGGGCAAATCCAGGTGGGCATCTCAGCAGAGCCTGAGGAGTTGGGGGGGGCGGGGGCCGACCCCGTCTGCTGCCCCTTCCTAAGTAACGGGCAGCGGCTTGCAAGTCAGTGCAGGCATGCCGCTCTCCTCTGCCCGAGCCGGTGCCAACAGCTTGAGGCCGTACCTCCTCCGTGCCGGCGGGTTGCTATGGCAACGGGGGTCCTATAAATAGCCCGCCTGGTTGCTGGTCACTACCAAAGACCCGGGAGGGAGGGGGCGGGGGGGGGCGGGAATATACAGGGTGGGGGAGGCATTGATGGAGATGCTGACATGGGGGGTGGGGGTGGGGCTTTGGCAAGGTCAGCAGGACCCTGGGATCAGACCATGACCTGAAAAGGGGGGGGGGGTAAAAGAGGCAGATGGGGAGCATGGGACATGTATGGGGAGCATGGGACATGTAATGCAGATGTTTAACACCAAAGCGGTGCTTTTCTTCATTTATCATCCACCTGAACCCCAGAAAGACTGAAATGCAGAGGTGTAAAAAGTGGTGTAAAATGTTCCTGAGTGGCCTCGCTTTTTTTCCAGACTGGGACCCCCAGATTGGCAGCTGCCTGTAAAAAGGGCACCCCCTTTTCCCCCCCAGGTAGCCAGTGCCCCTGCTAACATTGGCCCCTTAAGGGAAAGTGTGTGTGCGTGTGTGTGTGTGTGTGTGTGTTAGGAGTGCAGGAGAGCCTGGGGGAGTCACGGGTTTGTGGCTGGGACCCCTGCCCCGCAAGAGGGAGGGTCTCAGGATGGGAGGTGGGAGCACTCAGAGGGGAGCCGGTAAGGAACATGCACAGAGATGCTTATGGATCCTAGGAATCCTAGAATCCTAGGGATCCTAGAATTAGGGTCTGTGTGAGCACGCACGCACTCATACAATAAACACACGTACCCAAACACGCCATTCCCAACCCAAGGACCAAGAACGGTTCCTCAGGCCTAGATTAGATTAACAGAGTTGAAAGGGACCTTGTAGGTCATCTAGACCAACCCCCATACCCCTGCTTCCCAAGCAGGAGACCCTACACCACTTTCGACCCCGAGGAAGATGGGCTGAGTGCCTTTGTGAAAGGCCAGGGAGCTTGCCACGAGATGTTATAAAAAGGGGATTCTAGAAGCAGACGCATCCGATCTAGCAAGGATTATAGCACCTAATTGTGTTTAGGATTTGGGGCCGATGCACTGATTATATATATATATATTTGTTTTCTGAGGTTTTCGCGGGTGTTTGTATGTAGGTCTTTGGTTATTCGGGTCTTCTCCCGCGTAAAATTGGAAGTGTCTTGGCGACGTTTCGACGAAGTCTCATTCGTCATCTTCCGGCTGGTGTTTTCGGCTTCGTGCTTCTAGGAGCAATCAGCCTGAAGATGACGAATGAGACTTCGTCGAAACGTCGCCAAGACACCTCCAATTTTACGCGGGAGAAGACCCGAATAACCAAAGACATATATATATATATATATGTGTGTGTGTGTTTTCCCTTTACGCCCGGTTTTTCCTACATAGCCAAGATTTTTGTGGAACACTCTTTCTCTCTCTCTCTCTCTCTCTCTCTCTCCCCCCGCCCCCCCTCTCTCTATATATACACACACACACACATAATATATATATATTGTGTGTGTGTAAAAAACCCCCAAATTTTTAGCCATAGCTCAGTGAATTAGACTATTCAGTTAGGTGTGGCTAACTGATGAGGACCAATCAGTCCGAAATAGATCTATATTAGTCTCCCAATAGGCAGCAATAGGCTTGCTGTCTGAAGAAGCCTAGGATAGTGGATGTGATTTCACTGAGCTATGGCTAAAAACTTGGTTTACGTAGGAAAATACCCAGCTGAAGAAAAATACATATATATATATATGTAGGTAGGTATGTACCTTGTTTCCCCGAAAATAAGACCTCCCCTGATAATAAACCCAATCGGGCTTTTGAGCGCTAAAATAAGCCCTCTCCCCCAAAAGATAAGCCCCCCCCCGAAAATATTTAAATGCAGAGCTGGAAATCAGGTAAGACGGCAAGAGGAGCCCTGTCTTGCTCACGCGCCCCAAAATAATAAGACCTCCCCGAAAATAAGGCCAAGCGCTTATTTCAGGGTTCAAAAAACTATAAGACAGGGTCTTATTTTCGGGGAAACACAATATATATATATATATATATATATCAGCTAATGCAGCCAGCTCCCACAATTGCCTTTCATCAGGAACTGGATGTGTTTAATCAATTAATTAATGAACAATTAAAAACCTCCTGCTAAAAACCAACAGTGGAACGGTTTGCCTCCAGAAGTTGTCCAACATTGGAGGTTTTTCCAGAAAAGACTGAGCAGCCATTTCTCCAGAATGGAGAACTTTAAGATGTGTGGACTATGCTGGCTGGAGGATTCTGGGAGTTGAAGTCCACAAGTCTTAAAGTGGTTAAGTTCGGGGGGCTGGGGGATTCTGGGAGTTGAAGTCCACAAGTCTTAAAGTGGTTAAGTTCGGGGGGCTGGGGGATTCTGGGAGTCGAAGTCCGCAAGTCTTAAAGTTCCCAGGTTGGACCCTTCTGGTGCAGGGGGTCAGACTAGGAGACCTCCAAGGTCCCCTCCCAACCCTGTCATTCTCTTACTCTGTTTCCATAGACACAATGCAAGAGGAGGAAACCTCCTGCTCTGGGTCACCAACACGAAGGGCAGGGCCCATTCCCTAAGTCAGGAGCCCTCCCTGCTCAACCCCGTGGGAAGGATGCCAAGCCAACCTGCTACTCTTCAAACTGCCGTCCTCGGAGACCGACTTGGAAGAGCCCTTGTTTTTCGACAGCCATGACTTCACTCCGTCCACGCGGTCCTCCAGCTCCGAATCGGCGTCTGAGTCTCCCTCGCTGGGGACGAAAAACAGGAAGAGGAGAAATCAGAGGAGTGTCTTTGCCGGCGTGAAGGACGACAGCTATCACTCTTTAGAAAGCCCAGGTCAGAAGGGTTAATCCGCGGTCGGAAATGCCACAATCCCCATGGCCTTCGGAGAGTTGCCTGGTTCCTCTCAAGACCAAGGAAGACCAAGGGGTCGGAGGGACGGACGGAGTAGTCCTCACGAGCCTTTGGTGTCGATCCCCCGTCGTCAGATTTGATGAGTCCCCCTCATCAAATTTGCAGACGACAACCAAGCTGGCAGGAGTAGCCAGCGCCCCAGAAGACAAGCTCTGTAACCAAAAAGATCTTGTCGGATTTGAACACTGGACCCTATCTAATAAAATAGGGTTCCAATATTTCAGGGGCTGCCCCAAAAAAGAGGGGGTCAGCCTATTCTCCAAAGCACCCGAAGGCAGGACAAGAAGTGATGGAGGGAAACTAATCAAGGAGAGAAGCAACCTGGAATTGAGGAGAAACTTCCTAACAGTGAGAAGGACGAACCAGTGGAACAGCTGGCCACCAGAAGTTGTAGGTGCTCCATGAGGTTGGACTAGAAGATCTCCAAGTTCTCATCTCTATTCTATTCTATTCTATTCTATTCTATTCTATTCTATTCTATTCTGTTCTGTTCTGTTCTGTTCTGTTCTGTTCTGTTCTATTCTGTTCTATTCTTCTATTCTACTCTACTCTACTCTATTTCTATTTACTCTACTCTATTTCTATTCTACTCTACTCTACTCTATTCTAATTTTCCATTTCATTCCATTCTTTTATTCTATATTTCTTTTCTTTTCTTTTTTTCTTTTCTATTCTTTTCTATTCTATTCTATTCTATTTGACTCGACTCTACTCGACTCGACTCTACTCTACTCTATTCTAATTTTCCATTCCATTCCATTCTTTTATTCTATAATTCTATTCTATTCTATTCTATTCTATTCTATTCTATTCTATTCTATTCTATTCTATTCTATTCTATTCTATTCTATTCTATTCTAATTTTCCACTCCATTCCATTCCATTCCATTCTTTTATTCTATATTTCTATTCTATTCCATTCTATTCTTCTATATGTCTATATTTCTATTCTATTTACATTTGCAGGAACTGGATAGGTCTAATCTAATGAAAAGAAGGACTAAGGGAGACATGGTAGCATTGATTAATGGATAGATGGACGGACGGATTGATTTCTCAATCTGGAGTCATTTGCCTGACTTCAGACAGCTCACAACACAAGCAATATAAAAATAACGATCTACCGAACAGTAAACAGATGGCGAATCCGGTTAACACACAGAAACCAAACCCCCCAACCTCCTGACCCCAAACCCCAAAGAAGGAGAGTTCTCCGAGCTTTGCAGACCGACATCGGGGTGGGAGCCCCATGGATCTCAGGGGCAACCTCATTCCAGTAGGGGGAGACCACAATAGAGAAAGCACATTGGCTACTGTAGACACATAGAGAGCAACTGCATTTACACACCATTAAGAAGAGACAATATTTTTTAAAAAACCAAGAAGGAAACCAAAAGACTAGAACGCATCCTCTCCACCAGCTTCAATCCAGATAAGCAGGGATTAACACCAGACAAACCATCCAGCTGAAAACAATAGCCTAATCAAGGAAATGCCGCGGGGGAAAACCACAGCCCCATCCAAAACTAGAAGGACAAGTTGCTGGATATAAAGTGGGAGCAAACTCCACGCTCATCAGCACTGGTGAGGTTCCTCAGCTGGATAATGAAAAGCGTGCCAACAAAAGAACCAGGAGTAGAGAGCACCAAGGACTCCACGATTCAACCTTGAGCTGCAGAGATTCTGTCAGAGAGGGGGTCCCTCAAATAACTAGGCCTTGCCTTTCTTTCTTTTTCTTTCTTTCTTTCCTTTCTTCCTCTTTTCACTTTCTCATTCTTCCTTCTTTCTCATTTTTCCTTTCTTCCCCTTCCTTCCTTGTCCTCTTTTCCCCTTTCTCATTTTCCTTCCTTCCATTTCCCTTCTTTCCTCTCATCTTCTTTCCTCCAACCTTTCCTTTCTTTTCCTTTCTCTCCTTCCTTCCTCCCTCTTTTCATTTTCTCATTTTTTGTTTTCCTTCTTTTACTTTTTTCCTTCCTTGTCCTTTTCCCCTTTCATCTTTCCCTTCCTTCCATTTTCTTCTTTCCTCCCTCTTCTTTCCCTTCCTTCCACCCTTTTCTTCCTCTGACCTTTCCTTTCCTTCTTTTTCCCTTCTCCTTCCTTCCTTCTTTCCTTCCCTCCATCTCCATCTCTTCCTTCTTCTCCCTCCCTCCTTTCACTTTCTCAATTTTTGTCTTCCTTCTTTCACTTTTTTCCTTTCATTCCCTTCCTTCCCTTTCTGTTCTTTCTTCCCCTCTCTTATTTCCTTTCATTCCTCTCATCTTCTTTCCTCCAACCCTTCCTTTCTTTTCCTTCCACTCCTTCCTTCTTTTCTCTTTTCACTTTCTCATTTTTTTGTTTTCCTTCTTTTACTTTTTTCCTTCCTTGTCCTTTTCCCCTTTCATCTTTCCCTTCCTTCCATTTTCTTCTTTCCTCCCTCTTCTTTCCCTTCCTTCCACCCTTTTCTTCCTCTGACCTTTCCTTTCCTTTTTCCCTTCTCCTTCCTTCCTTCTTTCCTTCCCTCCATCTCCATCTCTTCCTTCTTCTCCCTCCCTCCTTTCACTTTCTCAATTTTTGTCTTCCTTCTTTCACTTTTTTCCTTTCATTCCCTTCCTTCCCTTTCTGTTCTTTCTTCCCCTCTCTTATTTCCTTTCATTCCTCTCATCTTCTTTCCTCCAACCCTTCCTTTCTTTTCCTTCCACTCCTTCCTTCTTTTCTCTTTTCACTTTCTCATTTTTTTGTTTTCCTTCTTTTACTTTTTTCCTTCCTTGTCCTTTTCCCCTTTCATCTTTCCCTTCCTTCCATTTTCTTCTTTCCTCCCTTTTCTTTCCCTTCCTTCCACCCGTTCCTTCCTCTGACCTTTCCTTTCTTTCTTTTTCCCCTCTCCTTCTTTCTTTCCTTCCTCCATCTCTATCTCTTCCTTCTTCTCCCTCCCTCCTTTCACTTTCTCATTTTTTGTCTTCCTTCTTTCACTTTTCCTTTCATTCCCTTCCTTCCATTTGTTTTCTTCCCCTCTCTTATTTCCCTTCATTCCTCTCATCCATCTTCCTCTGACCCTTCCTTTTCTTTTCTTCTCTTTTCCCGTTTCTCTCCTTCCTTCCTTCCCTATCCCTCCCTCCTCCCTTTCTTCCCTCCCTTTCTCCTTCCTTTTCATTTCCCTTCCTTCTTTCTCATCTTCCTTCCTTCCTCTCTCCCTTCCTTCCTTTCTCCCTATCCCATCTTCCTCCCTCCCTCCCTTTCTCCTTCTCTCTTCCTGTTCAGCTTTGCCTTTACTCACAATCCCGGTGCCTTCCCCCCCCCCCCATCCCAGCCAGGAAGCCCACCTCTCCCCAGACCCCCAGCCCTGAATAACTCCTAAACAGGGATACGGCCCAGCTGCTCCCTCCTCCACACAGGCGGGCAGCAGCAATGAGGAGCTCCGCTTTCTCCTGGCTGTCGAATTAAGGCGCTGCCAGAAGCGAGAGCGATGGGTCTGTGGTCCCCGGGTAAACTGGAGTTTAGCAGCCACATGGCAGCCCCTGGATTTACGAGGACGCTGCCGCACGAGCCAGGCTCGGCACGGGGAAAGCGAGGCCTGATTTAGATGCAGGCGTAAACTGCAGCCCCATCCGGCTTAAAGCCTCTAAATTTATAAGTGCCGGTGCTCATAGCCATATTGATTGCCCTGAGCATGGATGCGCCGTTGTGCGCGAGATGGGGAGAGGAAGAGGGGGGGGGCACAAGAGAACGTGTTCCCTCCATGTTGCGGGCCGTGTCCGTATAAATCTCGCCGCTAATACCGGGCTGCTTATCGCTTTCATTACGATTATAGCCATAACAACTGAATCTATACGGGAATCAGCGGGTTATTTCTTCCCGCCGATGGGGTCCGTAACTCTCCTGGCTTCCCAGGGGGCTAAGTGGGAAAGCTTTGGGGAGGGGGGGGTGTTTCCCAACCCCCCCAGAAAATAGGGCTCCGTTGCCACGACAGCTTCAGGACGACATCCTTCTGGGTGTGTGTTCACTAGAGGGAGTCCTCGGTTTACGACCACAACGGAAGCCAACATTTGTCACTAAGCGAGACATTGGTTAAGGGAATTTTGCCCTGTTTCACCACTTCCCACGGTTTTAAAGTGAATCACTGCAGTTCTTAAAGTAAGTGCTGGGAAGTGAAGCCGGCTTGTCAGAAGGTCGCAAAAAGGGATTCGTTTTACGACCTTTCTTGCTGTTAAGTGAATCACAGCATGCGTTAAGTGAATCTGGCTTCCCTGATTCCCAAAAGGGGATCACATGACCCTGGGACACCGCAACCGTCATAAATCTGAGTCAGTTGCCAAGCGTCCAAATTCTGATCACGTGACCGTGGGGAATGCTGCAACGGTCGTAAGTGTGAAAAACGGAAGTTGCCGTTGCAACTTCTAAAGGTCGCTAAATGAATGAGGACTACCTGTGCACAGGTGAGCGTGGCCGCCTTTGCCTCTGAGCCACCCCGTTAAATCCGAAGCCATCAACCCTGGAGGTTTTTAAGAAGACGCTGGACAGTCACTTGTCTGAGGTGGTATAGGATCTTCTGTTTGAGTAGGGGGCTGGACTAGAAGACCTCCAAGGTCCCTTCCAGCTCTCTCCTGTCCGATTCCCATATTGTATTGTACTGTACTGTACTGTATTCTCATATTCAATTCAATTCAATTCAATTCAATTCTTTTCTATTCTAATATTCTATCCTATCCTATCCTATCCTATCCTATCCTATCCTATCCTATTCCATTCCTGTATTGTATTGTATTGTATTCTATTATTATCCTATCCTGTCCTATTCCCATATTGTATTGTATTGTATTCTCATTGTATTTTATTCTACTCTTCTATATTCTGTATTCCATTCCATTCCATTCCATCCTATCCTATCCTATTCCATCCCTGTATTCTATTCTATTCTATTCTATTCTATTCTATTCTATTCTATTCTATTCTATTCTATTCTATTCTATTCTATTCTATTCTATTCTATTCTATTCTATTCTATTCCTGTATTGTACTGTATTCTATTCTATTATTATCCTATCCTATCCTATCCTCATATTCTAATTCTATTCTATTCTCATATTCTATTTTTCTATTCTATTCTATTCTGTTCTGTTCTATTCTATTCTACTGTACTCTACTCTAATCCTAATCTATTCTACTCTTAATCTATTCTATTCGCATTGTATTTTATTCTACTCTTCTGTATTCTGTATTCTGTATTCTGTATTCTGTATTCTTATTTATTTATTTATTTATTTTATTTATTTCTATTTGATTTCTATGCCGCCCTTCTCCGGAGACTCAGGGCGGCTTACAATGCGTTAAGCAATAGCCTTCATACTTTTGCATATTTACACAAAGTCAGCTTATTGCCCCCACAAACTGGGTCCTCATTTTACCTACCTTAGAAAGGATGGAAGGCTGAGTCAACCTTGAGCCTGGTGAGATTCGAATTTACAGTAATTGCAGGGAGCTGAATAACAGGCTTTAGCCTGCTGCGCCATCAGGCTCGTATAATATTCTATTCTATTCTATTCTATTCTATTCTATTCTATTCTATTCTATTCTATTCTATTCTCTATTCTAATTCTATTCTATTCTATTCTATTCTATTCTATTCTATTCTATTCTATTCTATTCTATTCTATTCTATTCTATTCTATTCTATTCTATTCTATTCTATTCTATTCTATTCCTAATTCTAATTCTAATTCTAATTCCTATTCTATTCTACTCCTAATCTGTTCTATTCTATTCATTATTCTACTCTTCTATATTCTGTATTGTATTGTATTGTATTGTATTGTATTGTATTGTATTGTATTCTCTATTCCGCATGCCTCTTTCTCTCTCTCCCCCTGCAAATAAATGCTGGGAGACCCTTTGTTATTTTTCCGCAGTGAAAAAAAAAAAGAGAAGAAGCCGGAGAGCCCTATAAACAAACTCCGGGGGCTGCTGTGATTTTAAATTGTCGGAATTAAACCTCCCGTCAAAGGCAATTTATGTCCAGGGTAGCCGTGCCATTAGTTAAACCGGGATCCGAATCGCTGGGGAAGGGACGGAGGCAGACAGAAACAGTCGGGGACATTAATTGTGTGTGACAACAAGGCTCCCGTTGCCCCTAGATCACTGCTAGAGTTGATTACATTTATCATTAGCCGGCAGAGATCTCCCCATCGTCCAGACGGGACCCGGCTCGCGGCCTTCGGAAAGGAAAACAAGCCAAACCGTCCAAAGCACGGGAGAAAATTAAAAATGAAACGAAGAGTTTGAGAACTGCATCTCTGACGCATCTTTGCATCAGGTGGCATCTCGGCAAGATGGCAAAAATTTGGGAAGGGTTCTTCAGCGAGCCGGCCAAGATGACTCGTATTTATGACGGTCGCAATGTCCCGGGGTCACGCAATCCCCTTTTGCGACCTCCTCACAAACGAAGTGAATTGGGGAAGCTGGATTTGCTTAATGACCATAGGACTAACAACGGTAGTGATTCGCTTAACGACAGCAGCAGCAAAGTTCGTAAAGTGGGATGCAACTCACTTAGGAACCGCCGTGTTTAACGACGAAAGTTTAGGGCTCTATTGTGGTCATAAATCGAGGATTGCCGGTAACGAGATTCCTTGCTGTGTCCTCTTCCTTCCCACCCCACAAAATTCATCATCCTTCCCAAGCAGAGACATGGAACCAGGCATTGGGGGGGTGGTCTTTGTCCCACCTACCCACCTCCCTTTCTCTGACCCAGAGTTAGTTCCATAATGCAGGGTTATCAGGGACACGCTAAAAAAAGAGCTAAACACGGGTTAGAGCAGGAATGGTCAGACCCATGCATGTTGAGGCATGCACGCTCTGACCAGCGGCATGCTTGGGGGTTAGGCGTTAACACAGCTGCGTTACTGGGAACGCGGGAAAGTCAATTCCTGCTTACAGCTTATTCTTGCGTTTCTGGTACTTGGACACCACGTCCTGCAAACTGGAGAATTGGGTTGAGGGGGGGGGAGAGGGAATTGAGGGTGGGAGGGAGAGGGAGGAAAAAAAGCAAAATAAAACTCACAGCAAAGGAACGGTTTTTTTAAAAAAGTAAAATCCACCTGGGAGGAAGAGGAAGGAAGGGCGTAAGGGAGCAAGAGGGAGAACTGAACAGAAAAGGGGGAGGGGGGAGGGGGAGGAGCAGGGGAACGGAGGGGACGATGGAGGAGGAAGAGGAGGAGGGGAGAATGAGAAAGAGAAAAAAGTGAAAGGAAGGAGATGGAGAAGAAGGAGAAGGAGAGAAGAAAGACAAAAAAGAGGAGGAGGAGAAGGGGAGAATGAGAAAGAAAAAAGTGAAAAGAAGGATACAGAGAAGGAGAAGGAGAAGGAAAGAAGAAAAAGAAGTAGTAAAAGGAGAAGGCGTAGAAGAAGAAAGATAAAAAGAAAAAGAAAGGAGAGAAAGGAGGGAGAAAGGGAGAAGGAGAAGGAAAAGAAGGAGGAGGAGGAGGCATAATAATAATGATGGAGTCAATTTGATTGGAAAGGAAGCTGGTGGGGTGGGGGGAGAGATTCCCAGCTCCTGCAGGGGCCTGAAGGGGAGGAAATGAGGGGTCGGAGTGGTGCAGGGGGCACCCAAGGGGCTGGTGGTCAAAAGCTAAAAGGACCCTCAATTTTCAGAGGCGGTTTTGGCCAATTAACGGCGTGTCCATCATCTTTATGATCCCCTGCAAGACCTCTGGTTGGCCACTGTTGGCCTCCGATGCCCCCAAGAGAGACCCCGAACCCCAGTAGTGGGGAGGAACTTAGGTGCCAGTTTCAAGAACATCAGGAAAGTGGAGAACCCAAAGGAGGTCCTCTCACTCCCCCAGCCCCAAACAGCCTCAACCACCTACTTCCCTACCCATCCAAGCTTTAAATCTCTGTCTCTCCATCCCATCCATCCAATTTCTCTCCATCCATCCAATTTCTCTCCTTCCTTCCTGCCTTCCTTCCTTCCATCCTCCCTTCCTTCCATCCAATTTATCTTCCTTCCATCCACCCATCCATCCAATTTCTCTCCATCCATTCATCCAATTTATCTTCCTTCCATCTATCAATCCATCCAATTTCTCTCCTTCCTTTCTTCCTTCCATCCATCCAATTTTTCTTTTTCCTTCCTTCCATCCATCCATCTATCCATCCAATTTCTCTCCTTCCTTCCTTCCATCCATCCATCTATCCATCCAATTTTTCTCCATTCATCCTTCCATTCATCCAATTTATCTTCCTTCCTTCCTTCCTTCCATCCATCCATCCATCCATCCATCCATCCATCCATCCAATTTCTCTCCTTCCTTCCTTCCTTCCTTCCATCCATCTAATTTCTCCTTTTCCTTTCTTCCTTCCTTCCTTCCATCCATCCATCTATCCATCCAATTTCTCTCCATCCATCCAATCCACCTACCCACCCATTATCTCTCTCTCTCTCCCTCATCCATCCATCCAATTTCTCTTCCTCCATTCTTCATTCCTCCCCACTTCCCTTCCTTCTATCCATACTTCATCCATCCACCTGTCCACTGATGTCCATCTATCCTTCCTTCTCTTTCTTTCTTTCCTTCTTTCTTCCTTTCTTTTTCTTTCCTTCCATCCCTCCTTCCTCTATTTCTTCCTTCCTCCCTCCTTCCCTATCTGAGAGAGACTATTCCATTGTTGTGGTTCGGGCAGGGCCCTGCTCACCAACCCCCAGCCCTCTCCTAGCCCCCCTCACTCCCCCCACCTGTTGATGAGGTCCTCGTTGTCCTCACTGTCCATCTCGTCCTCAATGGCGGCCTGCAGGTCCCCGATCCGCTTGAAGGCCAGCTTCAGATCCGCCTGCAAGCTCTGGTTGGCAGCTTCCAAGCTCTCCAGGTCCATCTCCTAGGAAGAAGAGACATAGTCGAGTGTGTGTGTGTGTGTGTGTGAGAGAGAGCTGCTTCCCCCTGGCATCGCCCTGGGGCACGCATCAGCTCTGCCATCTTTCCACCCACCCCTGGCATGGCAATCTTGTCCGTACAGTGCAGGTAATTGTTTTTTTAAAAAAATTGATTTATATGCCGCCCTTCTCCGGAGACTCAGGGTGGCTTACAGTGTGTTAAGCAATAGCCTTCATATTTTTGTATATTTTATACAAAGTCAGCGTATTGCCCCCACAAACTGGGTCCTCATTTTACCTACCTTAGAAAGGATGGAAGGCTGAGTCAACCTCGAGCCTGGTGAGATTCGAACTTACAGTAATTGCAGGCAGCTGAATGTTCTTTCTTTCTTTCTTTCTTTCTTTCTTCCTTCCTTCCTTCCTTCCTTCCTTCCTTCCCTCCTTCTTCCCTCCCTCCCTTTCATTTTTCCCTTCATTTCCCTTTCTTTCTTTTCTTCCTTCCTTCATTTCTTCCTTCCTTCCTTCCTTCCTTTTTTCCTCCCTCCTTTCCATTTTTCCCTTCATTTCCCTTTCTTTCTTTCTTTTCTTCCTTCATTCTTTCATTTCTTCCTTCCTTCCTTCCTCCCTTCTTTCTTCCCTCCCTTCCATTTTCCCCTTCATTTCCCTTTCTTGCTTTTTTAAAAATTTGATTTATATGCCGCCCTTCTGCGGAGACTCAGGGCGGCTTACAATGCGTTAAGCAACAGCCTTCATACTTTTGTATATATTTATCCAAAGCCAGCTTATTGCCCCCACAAACTGGGTCCTCAATTGACCTACCTTAGGAAGGATGGAAGGCTGAGTCAACCTGGAGCCTGGGGAGATTCGAATTTACAGTAATTGCAGACAGCTGGTGTTAATCACGATGCTTTTAGTCTGCTGAGCTATCCAGGCTTACAATCACAAATGAGCCCCAAAACTTCTGTTGTTAAGTGAGTTTCGTTCGTCCCGTTTTATGACCTTTCTTGCCATCGTTGCCGCTAAGCGAATTCCTGCAGTCTGACGGTTGTTAAGTGAATCAGGCTTCCCCGCTGACTTGGCTTGTCAGAAGGTTGCAAAAGGGGATCGCTTGACCCTCCCGGGACACTAAAAGCCGTCATAAATGTGAGTCAGTTGCTGCAGTGGCAATGTTGCAGGGGTCGTCAGCGCAGGAAATGGCCCTGTTGTTTTTTTCCCGGTGCTGTTGTAACTCTGAACGGTCGCTAAAATGGGGCAAGACTCACTTAACCAATTTCTCACTTAGCAACGTGAATTTTGGGGTCGATTTTGGTCGTAAGTTGAGGACCAGCTGGGCATCTTTATCTCACTGACTGCAGCTTTCCATCCCTTCCCCACAATGAGGTGTCTTTTTCCCCCCACCAGAAATCCACGGCAGGCTGGCGTGGCCTGTTAGGCTTTCCCAGGGAGCCACGGAGCCACGGAAGATGCTGCTTCTCACAGCCCCAGCGCTTGTGGGGAAGGGTCTGCCTTGGTGGGATCCGACGGCCCTCCTTCCTGCGGGCTCTGGGGAGGGGGAGAAAACCCAGGGTCTTCAGAGAAGGAAAATCCCCTGCGCATCCTCCGGGGGCTCCAGACGGTTTCTCTCTCCTTTTGCCTCTGGCCCTTTGGACTGTGTGGCATTGGGACACCAGCAGGAGTTGCCGGATTGTGGTGGGACAAAATTCCAGTGGACTCATCCATCCATCTTGAACTTCAGACCTTCTTTCTTTCTTTCCATCCTTCCTTCTTTTTTTTTTACTTTTCTTACTCCCCTTTTTTCTTCCTATTTCCCTCCCTCCCTTCCCATTTACCTTCCTTCCTTCCTTTTTTCCTCCCTTTCTTATTTTTCTTCCTTCCCACTATCTTTCCTGCTCCCATTTCCCTTTCTTACTTCCTATTTCCCTACCTCCGTATTTCCCTCCCTCCCCTCCCTTTTCTTCCTATGCCTCCCTTCCCATTTTCCTTCCTTCCTCCCACTTCCTTCCTTCCTATTTTCCTTCCCACTTTCCTGTCTTTCTTCCTTTTCCCCTCCCTTCCTATTTTCTTTCCTCCCTTCCTTCCCTTCCTCCTACTTCCTTCTTCCATCCTAATTCCCTCCCTCCCATTTCCCTTTCTTCCTCTCCTTCCTCTCTTCCCTTCCCTTTCTCCCATTTCCCTTTCTTTCTTCCTATTTCCCTACCTCCGTATTTCCCTCCCTCCCCTCCCTCCTACTTCTCTTTCTTTCTTCCTATGCCTCCCTTCCCATTTTCCTTCTTTCCTCCCACTTCCTTCCTTCCTATTTTCTTTCCTCCCTTCCTTCCCTTCCTCCTACTTCCCTTTCTTCCATCCTAATTCCCACCCTCCCATTTCCCTTTCTTCCTCTCCTTCCTCTCTTCCCTTCCCTTTCTCCCGTTTCCCTTTCTTTCTTCCTATTTCCCTCCCTCCATATTTC
This sequence comes from Coluber constrictor foxii, assembly GCA_038048745.1. Classification (NCBI taxonomy): domain Eukaryota; kingdom Metazoa; phylum Chordata; class Lepidosauria; order Squamata; family Colubridae; genus Coluber; species Coluber constrictor. The sequence continues at coordinate 344,688,145 of CM075958.1, forward strand.
CCTCCCTCCCTTACAGCCACTTTCCTTTCTTCCTATTTTCTTCCCTTCATCCCAAATATCAAACAACGATTGCTAAATTCTCTTACTGTCGCATTGCTAATAATGGGGGGAAAGCCATGATTTGCAATTATTTATTTATCTAATTTAATAATTTGATAAGGAGAGCTCTCGAGATCCACACCCTGCACCCTGCACCCTGCCTGTCGCCTGTCCTCGATTCCCCTTTACCGAAAAAACGTTTTCTTTGAGAAAATGCTTATTCCTTAATTTGCGCCCTTTATCTAAGAACGCCATCCCCGCAGACTTCAGCTGCTGATGGATGACTTGATCTTATCGTAAGGAACCGTTTATGTCCAAACTTCGCACAAAGGGAGCCTTGTGCAAAACCTTTTTCCTTCCACCGATACCAAATGGGGGAGACACCCGAAATTTGAAATGACCACTCAATCAGAATGGAGCTGGAACTAGGTAATGTCATCAATGCTAGAAGGGAGAAAGACTTGCTTTCAATTTATATTCTAATGGCCCTGGTATAGTCTGGTTAGGATTAGGAGCCTGGATAGCTCAGCAGACTAAGCATTGTGTTTAACACCAGCTGTCTGCAATTACTACAAGTTCGAATCTCACGAGGCTCGAGGTTGACTCAGCCTTCCATCCTTTCTAACGTAGGTCAAATGAGGACCCAGTTTGTGGGGGCAATAAGCTGACTTCGTATAAATATACAAAAGTATTGTAAGCCGCCCTGAGTCTCCAGAGAAGGGCGGCATATAAATGAAATTAAAAAAAAAAGAAAGAAAGAAAGGGAAATGAAGGGAAAAATGGAAGGGAGGGAGGAAAGAAGGAAGGAAGGAAAGAAGGAAGAAATGAAAGAATGAAGGAAGAAAAGAAAGAAAGAAAGGGAAATGAAGGGAAAAATGGAAGGGAGGGAGGAAAGAAAGGAGGAAGGAAGGAAAGAAGGAAGAAATGAAAGAAGGAAGGAAGAAATGAAAAGGAAGAAAAGAAAGAAAGGGAAATGAGGGGAAAAATGGGAGGGAGGGAAGAAGGAAGGAAGGAATGAAAGAAGGAAGGAAGAACGGGCCTGGTGGCTCAGCAGACTGAAGCATTGTGATTAACACCAGCTGTCTGCAATTAGTAAGTTCGAATCTCCCCAGGCTCAAGGTTGACTCAGCCTTCCATCCTTTCTAAGGTAGGTAAAATGAGGACCCAGTTTATGGGGGCAATAAGCTGACTTTGGATAAATATACAAAAGTATGAAGGCTATTGCTTAACGCATTGTAAACCGCCCTGGGTCTCCGGAGAAGGGCGGCATATAAATCAAATCAAAAAAATAAAAATTAAGCACAGGATGAGGAGTAAGGAGACCCCACAGGGCTTCTCCTCCCTGCAAACCTCCCTTCTAGCACTGAGGATGTTCCCTAGTTGGGTCATCAAACGTTTGCCAGGAAACAATCCCTGACCTGACTATTTTGCGTGGGGCTTCAGTCTAGAGTCCTAGTTTGAAGCCAAAGCAAAGGTGAACCTCCGGGATGGGGCAGGGAGGAGAGGGGAGCTGTGCTAGGAGGGTGGGCCTTGAGAAGAAAGCCGGTCTCAGGGCTTCCCCTTACCAGTTCGTGCTTCTTCCGGCTGGCTTCGGCCTCCTTTTTGGCCAGCTCGGCCATCTCCTCTTTGGTGTCCCGGAGCTGACGCTGAAGTCGCTTGTTCTGCTCCTTCTCCCGGTTCTCAGCCGCCGTCCTCTGGTCACGCTCTTCCGTCAGCTTCTCCATGTTCTCTTTCAACCGGGTGGCCAGGCTCTGGGGCAGGGGGGGGGAGAAGAAGGAGATAGAGAGCGGAGAAGAGGCAGGGAGGAAGGTGCCAGGCCTGCCTGCCTCTCTGACCCAATAGCTATAGACTTATATGCCACTGCACTGCACGATACTTTATTCAGCCCCCTCTAAGCGGTTTTCAGAGTTAGCCACTATCTGGCTCCTCATGTTACCCACCTCGGAAGGTTGGAAGGCTGAGTCCACCTTCAGCTGATGGGATTCGAACTGCGGGTTAGTGGGCAGAGTTGGACTGCAATGCTGCATTGTAACAACTGTGCCACTAAGGCTTCCTTCCTTCCTTCTGGTTTCCCTTCCTTCATTCCTTTTCTTCCTTCCTTCCTTCCTTCTTTCCCTCTTATCTTCTTTCCTTCCCTTCTTCCTTCCTTCTTTTCTCCCTTCCTCACTTCCTTCCTTCCTTCTCATCTTCCTTCCTTCCTTCCCCTCCCTTCCTTCCTACTGGTTTCCCTTCCTTCCTTCCTTCCTTCTTTCCCTCTTATCTTCTTTCCTTCCTTTCTTCCTTCCTTTTCTCCCTTCCTCACTTCCTTCCTTCCTTCTCATCTTCCTTCCTTCCCCTCCCTCCCTTCCTACTGGTTTCCCTTCCTTCCTTCCTTCTTTCCCTCTTATCTTCTTTCCTTCCCATTTTCCTTCATTCTTTTCTCCCTTCCTTTCCTTCCTTCCTTCTCATCTTCCTTCCTTCCTTCTGGTTTCCCTTCCTTCCCTCTTTCCCTCTTATCTTCTTTCCTTCCCATCTTCCTTCCTTCTTTTCTCCCTTCCTCTCTTCCTTCCTTTCCTTCCTTCCTTCTCATCTTCCTTCCTTCCTTCCCCTCCCTTCCTTCCTTTCCTTCCTTCCTTTCCCTCTTATCTTCTTTCCTTCCCATCTTCCTTCCTTTTCTCCCTTCCTCTCTTCCTTCTTTCCTTCCTTCCTTCTCATCTTCCTTCCTTCCTTCCTTCCCCTCCCTCCCTTCCTTTCCTTCCTTCCTTCTTTCCCTCTTATCTTCTTTCCTTCCCATCTTCCTTCCTTCTTTTCTCCTTTCCTCTCTTCCTTCCTTTCCTTCCTTCTCATCTTCCTTCCTTCCTTCCCCTCCTTCATTCCTTTCCTTCCTTCCTTCTTTCCCTCTTATCTTCTTTCCTTCCCATCTTCCTTCCGTTTTTTCTCCCTTCCTCTCTCCCTTCCTTTCCTTCCTTCCTTCTCATCTTCCTTCCTTCCTTCCTTTCCTTCCTTCCCTCCTTCCTTTCCCTTCCTTCCTTCCTTCTGGTTTCCCTTCTTTCATTCCTTTCCTTCTTTCCCTCTTATCTTCTTTCCTTCCCATCTTCCTTCCTTCTTTTCTCCCTTCCTCTCTTCCTTCCTTTCCTTCCTTCTCATCTTCCTTCCTTCCTTCCTTCCCAAGCAATAGTACTTAGATTTATATACCACTTTACAGTGCTTTTACAACCTTCTCTAAACGGTTTACAGAATCAGCCTGTTGTCCCCAACAATCTGGGTCCTCATTTTACTGAGCTGGGGAGGATGGAAGGCCGAGTCCACCTTGAGCTGGTCAGGATCGAACTTCCTGGCTGCGGGCAGAGTCAGCCTGCAATATTGCTCTCTAACCACTAGGCCTCCATGGCTCTGCACCGGCCTCTGTGTACCCTGAGGGGCAGCAGTGGGCCTGAAGGGTCCCAGCAGAGAAGGGACATTTGTCTTCCCTGCTCCTTCATCTAAGGTTAGGGATCTCCAATCTTGCCCACTTTAGGACTTGTGGACATCAACTCCCAGAATTCTAAGCTAAACTGGCTGGGGAATTCTGGGAATTGAAGTCCAGAGGTCTTAAAGTGGCCAAGGTTGGAGTCCCTTGTTCTAAGGGCTGATGCTGGGCTGGCCCCCCCGCCCCCCAACCAGCTCCCAGGAGTATTTTGATTGCTTCTTTATCATATTCAAGCACCCAGAGTGAGTGGTGCGGTGGCCTAGAGGTGGAGCTCTCGCCTCACAATCCGGAGGCTGTGAGTTGGATCCTAGGTAGAGGCAGACATTTCTCTCTTTCTGGGCATGATGAGAATATATCGGCTGAATAAAACCCCGCATTGGCAACAGGGAGGGCATCCGGCCAGTAAACACTCAGCTCCATTTAGTTGCCCAGATGAATAACAAAAACGAATAATTTATTATCTGTGTTACAGAGAATCCTCGACTTACAAGTTTATTTAGCGTCCGTTGGAAGTTACAGCGGCACAGAAAAAAGTGACTTATAACCGCTTTCCACACTTATGACCATTGCGGCATCCCCGTGGTCACCTGATCAGAATCTGGACAGTTGGCAACTGACTCATACTTATGACGGCTGCAGTGTCCCTGGAACCCCTTTTGCGACCTTCGGATAAGCTAAGTCAATGGGGAAGCCCGGATTTGCTGAACAACCATGTGACTCACTTAACAACAGCAGGGATTCTCTTAACCACGGTGGCAAGAAAGGTCTTATGGCGGTCATGGATGTGTCACTTAGTAACAGGAGTTTTGGGCTCAACTGTGGTCGTAAGTTGAGGACTCAAGAACCACCCGAAGTGTTTTTGCCTTCCCTTTGGAATGGCTAAATAAGGCTTCGTGGTTCCCGGGAGAGGTCAGGTTTTTCTCTTTTGCAGCTACGAAAGGATTCCAAGCTACACCCTCACTTGACACCACCTCTCACTCCTTGCTAGAGGTCCAATACCCTCATCCTGGATGGAGAGGTGATGTCCACCTTCAATCTCCAGACAGGATCCTGGAGAACCAATGGCAGACAAGACGGAGGCAAAGGGGCTGCAGAAGTGGGGGTGAGGTGGGGGTCTTCCCTGATTAATTCCACATTCCTTGCTCCGATAGCAGCTCACATGCTCCCCTTTCCGGGTGGGAGCATGGATCACTTCCACGCGCATCCCCCAGAACTTAAGACTCTCTAGCAAGGATCTGAAGCCCCCCCCCCACTCTCCCCCAACCCAGCCTCAGAGATGAAGGCGGCCCGCAATAGGGGCAGAACCCAAAGCTTCCCAACGCCCTCGGGAATCGCGGGCGCGAAGGAGATTCCGATTCCAACATCCACTCCGACAACCCTCGGCCAATGCCGCCGTGCCCCCTCGGGTGTGGGAGGGGTGGGGGGGAGAAGAGAGGCGATCCCTCTCCATCCCCGGCGAACCGTGGCAGGTGGAAAACGAGACGGCGTGGGGAAGAGACGAGGCCGGGCATCCATATTCATCTGCCGTGTATAATGGGAGAAGACAGCAGCAATTACAGGGGGGGAACGGGGCGGCGTAGTGCAAGGCAGCTCCTCGCTCTTCCGCCGAGAGCTAATGGAACAAACGAAGGCAGCCCTATGAATTTACATGAGGGTGGGGGGGGAGGTAAGGGGGGGGGGAAGGACTGGCTGGAGGGAAGTGGGGAGGGGAAGGAAAGGGAGCAGGGAGGGCAGCTGCCGAGTTGGGGGGGCCCAGGAAAGAGAGAAAGAGAGAGGAGAGAGAGAGGAAAGAGAGAGAGGAGAGAGAGGGGTGGGTGGGTGGCAGGATGGAGGGGGGTCTTTCTTCCCCAGGCGTGGGAAGAATAATGAGGGAGGGCCTTGGTGAATTGGAAAAATAGATTTAACTTTGTGTGAAGTAATTACAGCATGTAATGTAAGGAGAAAAATAGATTCCATCCGTTGGCGCAGGCAGCTCCAAGCGCCGTCCCCTGCATATTTATTCACGCGGCTGGCAGTGGGGCGAGCTGGAGGGGAGGGGAGGGGAGGGGAGGGCGAGGAAGCCAGGAACGGCAGAGAAAGAGGAAGGAGCATCTGGGCTTCCCCCCCAAAAGAAGGGTCTGGGGGTGCAGGAGAGGCTCTGGCGCTGGCAAGGAGGGGCCGGGATGGGGTCAGGGGCTTGCTGGGTGAGTTGAAGGGTGGGGGTGGGGGGGGCAGAGCCAGAGGGAAAAGTCGACAGGGAGGCAGAATTACAGCTAGTCCTCATCGTGCGACCAAAACGGAGGCCGATCTTTCCACCGCCAAGGCATGCCTTCGTTTTGGCTGCCGTTAACTGAATCGCTGGAATTGTTAAAATGAATCGTGCAGTCGTTAAGTGAATCGTGCGGTCCTTAAAAGGAATCCGGCTTCCCCATTGACTTGGCTTGTCAGAAGCCGGGCGGGAAGGTCACAAATCGTGATCGCGCGACCCCCGGGACTAGGCAACCGTCATAAATACAAGCCAAGCCCCAAACTTCCGTGGCTAAGCGAGACAGCTGTTAAGAGAGTTGTGTCCCATTTTTTATGACCTTCCTTGCCGCAGTCGTTAAGCGAATTGCTGCTGTTCTTAAGTGAACCTACACCCCGTATTGAATTGGCTGGTCAGAAGGTCGGCAAAAGGTGACCCCGGGATACTGCGACCATCATAAATGTGAGTCAGCTGCCGAGCGTCCGAATTTTGATCACGTGACCGTGGGGGGTGGGTGCACGAGCTGTTAAAGTGTGAAAAGCGTCAAGTGACTCTGGCTTCCCCCACTTTTAAGTCACTGCATTCAGCGTTGTTGTAACTTCCGACGGTCACTAAAGGAATGGTCATAAGTCGAGGACTACCTGTATTTTAAAGGATTGGCTCGTCAGAAGGCAGAGACCTTCCTGGCCCTGCATGAGATTCCCTTCTGGGATGAGACGGGGCTGCCACCTGTCAGAAATGGTGTAGGGGGCTGGGGGTTGGACTAGATGACCTCAAGGTCCCTTCCAACCTCTGTTAATCTGTAAAATGGGTGAGGGTCCTTGCCTGCTGAGGTTTGCCCGTTTGGGGCGGGGGTCCCTCCCCCCCCCTTTGCCCCTCCCCCTCACCTCCAGGCGCTTCACTTGGGTCCTCTCGAACTCCAGCCGAGTCTCCAGTTCGCGGATCTTGGCCTCCTGCCGGCTGACCAAGGACTTGTCCACCATGGTCTGCTCCAGGAATTCCAGCTGGCTCTGCAGGCCTTGCAGCTGGGGAGGGGGGGAGACAAAGAGGTCACTCAGAGGGGCTGCTGTGGGGGTGGGGGGTGTTCAGGAAGGCTGCAGCCCCATCCCTTGGCCCCGGGTTCGAGGTGTACCTTCTCCTGCAGCTCCTGCTTCTCCTTCTGGGCGTCTTCCAGCTGTGATTGGAGGTCGTTGATCTGGCCCAGGTCTCGCGAAGCCTACGGGGGTTGAGGGGGGGGGAGGCAAGGTGGACATGAGTGGTTGTGGCCCTTGAGGGAAGGGGGCACCCCCCCACCCCACCCCCCATCTGCCACGGTTCCGGACTCCCTACCCTTACAGGGCCTGCTTCCTTCCTTCCTTCCTTCCTTCCTTCCTTCCTTCCTTCCTTCCTTCCCTTCCTTCCTTTCTTTTCTTTCTTCTTTTCCTCTTTGTCTCTCTCTCATTCTTACTCTCCTCTCTTTCTTTCTTTCCTTCTTTCTTTCTTTTCTTTCTTTCTTTCTCTATCTCTCTCCTTTCTCTACCCTCCCTCCTTCCTTTCCTTCTTTGTTTCTTTCTCTTTCTTTCTTTCTCCCTCTCTCCCTCTACACTCTTCTTTCTCTCTGTCCCTCTTCTATCAATCCACCATCCTCCCCCTCTCTTGGCTCCCAAAAGTATCTGATGTTAAAAAAAGAAAGAAAGGAAGGAAGGAAGAAAGGAGTGATGGAAGGAAGGAGGGGGAGAGAAAGAAAGAAAGAAAGGGAGGAGTGATGGAAGGAAGGAGGGGGGAGAGAAAGGAAGGAAGGAAGGAAGGGAGGAAGGAAGGAAGAAGGAAGGAAAGAAAGGAGGAAGGAAGGAGTGGGAGAGAAAGAGAAAGAGAAAGAAAGGAAGGAGTGATGGAAGGAAGGAGGGGGGAGAGAAAGAGAGAAAGAAAGAAGGAAAGAAAGAAGGAAAGAAAGAAAGAAAGAGAGGAGTGATGGAAGGAAGGAGGGGGGAGAGAAAGAGAAAGAGAGAAAGAAAGAAGAAAAGAAAGAAAGAAGAAAAGAAAGAAAGAACAAATGAAAGAAAGAAAGAGAGGAGTAATGGAAGGAAGGAGGGGGAGAGAAAGAAAGAAAGAGAAAGAAAGAAAGAAGAAAAGAAAGAAAGAAAAAGAAGAAAAGAAAGAAAGAAAGAAGGAGGAGTGATGGAAGGAAGGAGGGGAGAGAGAAAGAGAAAAAGAGAAAGAAAGAAGAAAAGAAAGAAAGAAAAGAAAAAAAGAAGGAATGAAAGAAAGAACAAATGAATGAATGAAAGAAAGGGAGGAGTGATGGAAGGAAGGAGCGGAGAGAGAAAGAAAGGAAGGAAGAAAGAAAGAAAGAAAGGAGTGATGGAAGGAAGGAGGGGGAAGAGAAAGAGAAAGAGAGAAAGAAAGAAAAGAAAGAAAGAAAGAAAGAAAGAAAGAAAGAAAGAAAGAAAGAAAGAAAGAAAGAAAGAAAGGGAGGGAGGAGTGATGGAAGGAAGGGGGAGAGAAAGAGAAAGAGAAAGAAAGGAAGGGGGGGGGACCCACCTGCGCCACGGCTGCCTTGTGCTTCTTCATGAGCTCGTTGAGGTCCTCCTGGTCTTCCTCCAGCCGACTCTGAACCTCGTTCTTCTCCCGCTGCAAACGGCTCACCTGCTCTTCCAGCTGGGGGGGAAGGGAGGGGGGGGAGACTTCAGCCCCCAGCCCACCCCAGAAGGGCTTCCAGGCCTCAAAGGGGAGGGGGCCCTGGCCCTGGGGGGAACCAGCTCAACCTCGAGCAGCCTCTAGGAGCTGTCGGACGGAGGAATTACAGGCAGTCCTCGACTTACGACCGAGCTCAAAATTTCCATTTGCTAAGCGAGAGAGGGGCTGAGTTATGCCCCGATTTACGACCCAGCTCTTAAGCGAATCCCTGCAGTTGTTAAGTGAGTTGCACTGTCATTAAATGAATCCGGCTTCCCCAGTGACTTTGCCGGTCAGGAGGTCGCCAAAGGGGACGTGACCCCGGGGGTGGGGGGGTGGGGAACGACATGACACTGCAACCGTCATAACTATGAGTCAGTCAATTTAGATCCCATGACCATGGGTCATAAGTGCGAGAAAAAAAATCTTCAGCCATATTTTTCCCCCCAGGGCTGCCATAACTTCGAACAGTCACTCAACGAACTGTCGTAAACCGAGGACTGCCTGTGTTTCACCTATTTTTATCCCCGGTTGTTTTTTGTCGAAACGTGATGCCAAGGTGCCCTACGGGTAAATAAATCCCACCCGGGAAGACGGGCTCTGCCAATCGGCCTGGTGCCCCGATGGGGGCTGTACCCACCCGCCAAGGCTGCCCTCAAAAGCGGCAACGAAAGCGGTTGGGGCATTTTGGGAAGTGGTGGGGCCGGTTTGCATCCCAGAAAATGCCGGTTATTTTGGCTTCTCTGGGAAGATTTCCAGAACTGGATCTGTAAGTCTGCCAATTAGCCGGAAGCTTTGATGTCTCCTAATTAATCCTCCCTCCCTCCCTCTCTCTCTTTTTTTCATCCCACAGAAAGAAAATGAGCCGAAGAATTTCAGGTCTAGAATTTGCAGGGAACCAACCACCGGGGGGGGGGGGGGGGTTGGTGTCTGGCCAGCCTCCACGGGGGAAACTGAGTCAGGGGCACGGGAGGTTTTGCCTACCGCTCCTTTGGCTTTGGAGAAATCCTCAATCTGGAGATGCAAATCTTCAATCTCCACCTCCATGGATTTCCGGGCTTTGACGGCGGCCGAGCAGGTGAACTCCGACTCTTCCAGCTGCAGAGAGAGAGAGAGAGAGAGACCCCCGTGGGAAAGGGGCGGTCAGAGGGGCTAGGAGCCTGTCCCCCTCCCCTTCGAGGCTCAGGGTCAGCTGTCCTCTTGAGAGCCACTCTTGAGGGTCCCCAAGGGGCTTTTTCTAAAAGGCAACTGGGCTGACTTTGTTTCCCCCCCCCCCCCCACTCTTGAAAATGTTTTGCTTCTCATCCAGGAAGCTTCTTTAGTTCTTCAGAGTCCCTTCCTTCTCCTCTTTCCTTCCTTCCTTTCTTTCCACCCTTCCCTCCCTTCTTCCTTCCCCTTGTTTCCTTCCATTTCTTTCTTCCTCCTTCCTTTCTCTCCTCTTTCCTTCCTTTATTCCCTCCCTTCTTCCTTCCCCTTGTTTCCTTCCATTTCGTTCTTCCTCCTTCCTTTCTCTCCTCTTTCCTTCCTTTATTCCCTCCCTTCTTCCTTCCCCTTGTTTCCTTCCATTTCATTCTTCCTCCTTCCTTCCCTTCTTCCCTTCCTTCCTTCCCTCCCTTCTTCCTTCTTTCCTTCCTTCTTCCCCTTTTCCTTCCTTCCTCCTTCCTTTCTTCTGTTCCTTTTTTCCTTCCTTCCATTTCTTTCTTTCTACCCTTTCCTTCCTTCCCTTCCCTCCCTTCTTCCTTTCCTTTGTTTCCTTCCATTTCTTCCTTCCTCCTTTCTTTCTTTCCTTCCTTTCCTTCTTTCTTTCCCTCCCTTCTTCCTTCCTTCTTCTGCTTTTCTTCCTTCCTCCTTTCTTTCTTTCCTTCCTTCCTTTCCTTCTTTCTTTCCCTCCCTTCTTCCTTCCTTCTTCTGCTTTTCCTTCCATTTCTTTCTTCCTCCTTCCTTCCTTCCGTTCCTTTTTCCTTCCTTCCATTTCTTCCTTCCTTTCTTTCCACCCTTCTTTCCTTCCTTAATTCCCTCCCTTCTTCCTTCCTTCCTGCTTCTCCTTGTTTCCTTCCATTTCTTTCTTCCTCCTTCCTCCCTTCTCTTCTTTCCTTCCTCCTTCCCTCCCTTCTTCCTTCTTCTCCTTTTTTCCCTCTCTTCTTCCCTTCCTTCTATTCCTTCTTTCCTTCTCCATTCTTCCCTCCCTTCCTCCCTTCTCCTTCCTCCCCCCACCTCTTTTTCTTTTCCTCTGCTCTCCCTCCCCCTCAAGAACTGAAGAAGCTTCTTGGAAGAGAAGCGAAACTCTTTCAAAGAAGAAGTTGAGGAGCCCCTTGGGGACCCCCCCCCCATGGCCGGGAGGGCGGAGACTCCCCACGGACGGCCCATCTGGGTGCTGGGCCAGGTGCCTCACCTGGTTCTTCAGCTGGGCGATCTCCCGCTTGCTGGGGGCATTGTTCTTCAGGTGGTCCAGCATAACCTGTGCGTCGGCCAGGAGGGCCTTGGTGCGCTTGAGGTCCTTCCGTAGCCGTTTCTCCGCCTCGACATCCCGCTGGCTGACCTGGAAGGAGGGAAGGAAGCAGAGAAGGGATGGGAGGACTGTATCGGGTGCGCCTTGGCCCCTCCCTGGAGGACCCCACCCTGCAAGATGTGGCAGAGCAACCATCCTGCTCGGGAGGAGGGGTCATGCGGGGAATTAGCCTGGAATCATTGCGTAAACACAAGGTTTGCTCTGCCCGCTTGGGGAGATTCCTGTAGAAGAGGCATAAAGCAATGAAGAGGCTCATTCAAACTCCCCAGGTGAGGCTCTCGTCGGTCGCGCCTGACAAGCTCTACCTGATCGCTGACGGCCACCAGCTTGTTCTCCAGCTCCCTCTTCTCCCGCAGGACCTTCTGCCTTTCCTCGTAGGCCTCCTCCAGCTGCAGCTCCATCTGCTTCAGCTGTGGGGCAGAGAGAGGGGCTGATCAGGACAGGCTAAGCCTGCTGGGGGTCTCCGGTCACTGGAGCTGAGGTTCCCCTTCTGGAGTCACACCAGTCCAAGCTCAGCCCGGATCTACTGGCCCAGATCCATCTCTACATCCAGGTACTCCCCTTTCTCAGGTGGGTCCTGAGTTCAAATGGTCAGTGAATGACATATACTCTGTACCTTGGAGGAGGTCAGGAAGGGAGGAAGGGAGAGAGGAAGGAAGGAAGGAAGGAGGGAAGGGACAGAGGGAGGGAAGGAAGGAGAGAGAGGGGGAAGGGAAGGAGGAGAGGGATGCAGAGATATAAGGGGAAGGAGGAAAGGAAGTAAGGGAGGGCGGGAGGGATGGAAGAAAGGAAGGAAAGGAGGAAGGGAAGGAGAGGGGGTGGGGAAACAGGAAAGAGGTGGGGAAGCAGAGAAGGAGAAGGAAAGAAGGAAGGGGAAGAGAGAGAGAAAAGAAAGAAAAGAAAGAAAGAAAAAGGGAAGGAAGGAAGACAATAGGAAGGAAGAAGGAAGGAAAAAGAAAGAAAGAAGAAAAAGGAAGGAAGGAAGGAAGGAAGGAAGGAAGGAAGGAAGGAAAGAAAGAAAGAGGGAGGAAGGAAGGGAAAGAAAGAAAGAAAGAAAGAAAGAAAGAAAGAAAGAAAGAAAGAAAGAAAGAAAGAAAGAAAGAAGGAAGGAAGAAAACAGGAAGGAAGAAGGAAGGAAGGAAAAAGTAAGAAAGAAGAAAAAGGAAGGAAAGAAAGAAAGAAAGAGGAAGGGAGGAAGGGAGGAAGGGAGGAAGGAAGGAAGGAAGGAAGGAAGGAAGGAAGGAAGGAAGGAAGGAAGGAAGGAAAGAAAGAAAGAAAGAAAGAAGAAAGAAAGAAAGAAAGAAAGAAAGAAAGAAAGAAAGAAAGAAAGAAAGAAAGAAAGAAAGAAAGAAAGAAAGAAAAAGAAAGAAAGAAAGAATCCCAACTGTTTTGCAACCTGGAGAAGGGTCGCCTTCACAGAAAAAAGTGATAATAAAAATTATCTTATCTTATTTTAGGACTCAAACACCCCCTCCCCCATCAGAAATTGTATTGGTTTTATTTATCAGTAAGTCAAACCCAAATTACATACCACAAAACTTTCTAGAAAGCCGGAAAGACCGAGGGCCCCCGGAGGAGCTCAGGAGGCTGTTTGGGGTTTGTACTTTTGATCGGGTTTTCGTTTTTTTTTTTAATCATGGGGAGGCTCTGCTTTCGTTCCGATTTATTACAGTGGATATTTTTAATATTTGATGTTGAGTTGCTGCTGCTTAACGTTTATCATGCTGGAGTGTGTGTGTGTGTGTTTCTTTTCAAGTTAGGGATGTTTTATTGCAGCGATAAGCTGCCCTGAGCGCTGGGCTCAGCAGCATATAAATGTAATGGCTAAATAAATAAGCATCAATAAATCTAAGCAGGCAAACGCCTGTCAGTTCAATGGGACAGGCAGGAGGAAGAAATACCTTCCCTCTAGAATCCGGATCTCCCTTAACGCAGTAGGACTCTAATTTATTCTTATCTCACCTTTCATTTTATTTATTTGGATTTCATGTTTCTAGACTGCTCACCTCCCTCAAGGAAGGGCCCTGGGTGGTTTTTATAAATAACTCCAGGCAATGAACAGGCATAATGCTCCCCCTTCCTCCTAACAACAACCCTTTAAGGTAGGTTGGGTTGAGAGAGAGAGAGAGAGAGGAACCAGCCCAAAGTCACCCAGTTGGCTTTCATGCCTACGGTGGGACTAGAATTCATCCTCTCCTGGTGATTGGTCCAGAGTCACCCAGCTGGCTTTCATGCCTAAGGCGGGACTAAAACTCATCCTCTCCTGGTGATTGGTCCAGAATCACCCGGCTGGCTTTCATGCCTAAGGCGGGACTAGAACTCACCATCTCCTGGTTTCTAGCCAGGCGCCTTCATCACTAGACCAAACTGTTCCCGGATTAAATTAGGGGTGCTGTGTGTTTCGACCCATCCTGTTCAAAGCACCCCACAGTTTCCTTGTTATTTCTGCTTTCTTTTGCTTTCTATTTGTCCCCCAGCAGCCCTGTTTTAATTTCCCCAATTCCCAAGTCTGAACATTAAAAAAAAAAGGAGAAGAAAGAATTGCCAGCAGGAAGTCCCCAACCTGGAGACCATTTATTCACGTTCCCCTGAAAACGAAGGCGCCACGTGGATGAGTAATAAAGACATTATTCTCCGGCTGTCAGCTGATTAGAGAACATTTTAATTAGTTAATCGTATGTATATCAACCAATTAATTAATCTAACTTTAAAACGGCAAACAAATTTGCCTTCTAGAGAAGCCCAAGGGGGAAACCGGAGGAAATCTCCTCTCGTTCAACACACAGAAGCTGATGGGGGGTTTTTTGGAAAGATTCTCCCGCAGCTAAACCAGCTTTGGGAAGAAAAGTGCTTTGTCCTGGGTTTGTTGTCACCAGCTGGCCCCCACCTCCCCACAACGTCCAATAAACTTTCAATTTTCTCGAGTATTCCTAGAGCAATGTTTCTCAACCTTGGTAGCTTGAAGATGGGTGGACTTCAACTCCCAGAATTCCTCAGCCAGCAAAGCTTTAAGACTTGTGGACTTCAACTCCCAGAATTCCTCAGCCAGCAAAGCTTTAAGACTTGTGGACTTCAACTCCCAGAATTCCTCAGCCAGCAAAGCTTTAAGACTTGTGGACTTCAACTCCCAGAATTCCTCAGACACTAAAGCTTTAAGACTTGTGGACTTCAACTCCCAGAATTCCTCAGCCAGCAAAGCTTTATGAATCGTGGACTTCAACTCCCAGAATTCCTCAGCCAGCAAAGCTTTAAGACTTGTGGACTTCAACTCCCAGAATTCCTCAGCCAGCAAAGCTTTAAGACTTGTGGACTTCAACTCCCAGAATTCCTCAGCCAGCAAAGCTTTAAGACTTGTGGACTTCAACTCCCAGAATTCCTCGGCCAGCAAAGCTTTAAGACTTGTGGACTTCAACTCCCAGAATTCCTCAGCCAGCAAAGCTTTAAGACTTGTGGACGTCAACTCCCAGAATTCCTCAGCCAGCAAAGCTTTAACACTTGTGGACTTCAACTCCCAGAATTCCTCGGCCAGCAAAGCTTTAAGACTTGTGGACTTCAACTCCCAGAATTCCTCAGACACCAAAGCTTTAAGACTTGTGGACTTCAACTCCCAGAATTCCTCAGACACCAAAGCTTTAAGACTTGTGGACTTCAACTCCCAGAATTCCTCAGCCAGCAAAGCACTGGCTGGGGGATTCTGGGAGTTGAAGTCCACCCATCTTCAAGCTTCCAAGGTTGAGAAACAGTGTCCCAGAGGCTTTTCAATCCCTGAAATCCCCGAGGCTGAGGGGAGGCAGGGGCTGTTTGAGGGGAGGGGTCTTCTGCTTGAGCTGTGGACCCCTCCCTTGAACAACCGGCTTGTGGAAGCGGCCAGATCAGAGTAACAGAGTGGGAAGGGACCTTGGAGGTCTTCTAGTCCAGCCCCCTGCTTGAGAAGGAGATCCTATATACCTGCGATGGCACGTGTGGCACAGATGGCGCGCGGAGCCATATTGGTGGGCACGCGAGCATTGCCCTAACTCAGCAAACAGGCCATTTGCGGCCTCCAAAGGGCTTTGGAGGGGGGGGGGGAGGCCATTTTCACCCCCCCCAGGCTCCTAGAAAGGCCCTGGAGCCTGGGGAGGGCGAAAAACAGGCCTACTGGGCCCACCGTGCCGTAAGAGTGGAGAGCGCGGGGCGTGTGTGTGTCACACGTGCATGCAGGAGGGGGACATTGAATTATGGGGGTGGACACGCACACGCATGACCCCCCCTGCTTCCCCCTGCTTTTGGCACGCGACGGCAAAAAGATTATCCATCACGGCTATATACCAAGGGTGTCCAACTTTGAAACCTTAAGACTGGAGGACTTCAGGTCCCAGAGTGTATATTTCATTTTCATGATTTTTTAAATTTTATTACTTGTCATTTTATTTTTTATTTATTTTATTATTTGGGGTTTTTTTTATTCATTTCACTTTATTTATTTCTTTTATTGTTTTCATGTTTTAGATCAGTCTTTCATCTGTCTAACCTGTCTCGCCAAAGGTGCCTCTAGGCGCCTTACACATATGGAATTAAATGCAGTGTAATACATGAAAACAATAAATAAATTTTATTTAATTTTAATTTATTGAATTTATTAAATTAATTAAATTTAAAGATTCAATGAAATCAATGTTACTTATGCTAAGCTTATTGTAATCTTTAAGTTTAAGAACATAATATAACCACATAACATAAAAAATATCCTTTGTCTGTAGGGTTTCCTGCCTAGACAGGGGGTTGGACTAGAAGACCTCCAAGGTCCCTTCCAGCTCTGTGATTCTGTATTCTTTTATTTATTTATTTATTTATTTATTTATTTATTTATTTATTTATTTATTCATTTATTTATTTAATTTGATTTGATTTGATTTGATTTGATTTATATGCCGCCCTTCTCCGGAAATTCAGGGTGGCTTACAGTGCGTTAAGCAATAGCTTTCATACTTTTGTATATTTATCCAAAGTCAGCTTATTGCCCCCACAAACTGGGTCCTCAATTGACCTACCTTAGAAAGGATGGAAGGCTGAGTCAACCTTGAGCCTGGTGAGATTCAAACTTACAGTAATTCCAGGCAGCTGAATGTTCTTTTCTTTTCTTCCTTCCTTCCTTCCTTCCTTCCTTCCTTCCTTCCTTCCTTCCTTCCTTCCTTCCCTCCCTCCCTCCCTCCCTCCCTCCTTCCTTCCTTCCTTCCTTCCTATGCCGCCCTTCTCTGGAGACTCAGGGTGGCTTACAATGCGTTAAACAACAGCCTTCATACTTTTGTATATTTATACAAAGTCAGCTTATTGCACCCACAAACTGGGTCCTCAATTACCCACCTTAGAAGGGATGGAAGGCTGAGTCAACCTTGAGCCTGGCTAGGATTGAACTCGCAGTAATTGCAGGCAGCTGGATGTTAATTACTGCCTTAGTAGGAGGCATTAGCCTCCTACGCCACTCAGGCTCCTTATTCTATTCTAATCCTTAAAAGAAATCCAGAAGGTCCCATGGAACTAGGATGGGTTCAGAAGAGTACAGGTACTTCTTGATTTACAACCATTTTCATTTAGCGACCGTTTGTAGTTGCAACGGCACTGATAAAAGTGATTTACGGCCCAGTCCTCGCACTTATAACCATCTTGGCTTCCCCATGATCACGGGATCTAAATTCACACGCTTGGCAATGGGCTCATACGTATGACGGTTGCAGATAAAAATACAAAATGTGAAACACGACGAGCTCTCAGTGAAAAAACTGACGGATGACAGCGTCTCACACTTGTGACCCACGGCCACGCGATCGTCATTTAGACGCTCGGCAACGGACTCGTCTTTATGACGGTCGCAGTACCCCGGTATCACATGATTTTCCCTTTGGCGACCTTCCGGCGAGCGTAAGTCAAGGAGGAGGCTGGGTTTGTTTAACAACGGTGTGAGTCGCGTAACGACTGTGTCAAATAAGGCCGTAAAATCGGGCGCGACTCGCTGAACAAGTACCTGGCTTAACAGCGGGAATTGTCTCCATTGTGGTTGTGACGCAAGGACTGCTTGTACGTCTGGAGGAAATATTTGGGGAATTAATTGCTCAAGAAAAGATGTGAAATTTCACAATGGGAAAGGAGTCACTTCCTGGTGACACTGGTCTCATCCTGGGTGAGGCCGAAAAATTGCCTACGTGACAACAAAGCTCAGCCTTCCTGCACACAACAGCACCAGAAGTTGTGGGTGTGAAATCTCTATCGCACAGTTAGTCCTCGGCTCACCATTCCTTTAGCAATCGTTGGAACTTCCGGTGGCCTTAAAAAGAATGTCTTAGCACCACTGTTCACACTTAACAACTGTTCCCGCTCGCCCCAGGGTCAGGTGAAGTGGTGGTATTCCCACCTGCCCCGGCGGTATGCCACGTTTCCTAAGCCGCGCATGCGAGCAAAGACAGTGCACGCTCAGATTTTTGGTGCGTGGCAATCCAGTGATAAAATTATGTGAAACCCAACCTCTGATCAGGTGATCAAAAATCAGACACATGACAACAGACTCATCTTTATGACCGTCGTAGTGTCCCGAGGGGGTTGTGTGATCCCCTTTTGGGACCATCGGTGGGGAAGTCGGATGGGGCGAAACTGACTTCATTGTCTCACTTGGCAACAGAAATCTGGGCTCAATAGTGCTCATAAGTGGAAGACTGTCTGTATAGGATAAGGATGTCCATACTTGGGAAGGTTAAGACTCGTGGACTTCAACTCCCAGAATTCCACAGCCAGCCCTCGGCAGGGAGTTAGGCCAATAAAAGCAATCAAAAATAAAAACAATAGAAATAAAATAAAAACAGTAAAAATAAAATAAAAAAATCATAAATTTATGAAATAAACAATAGAATAAAATTAAAATTAAAATTAAAACAATAAAATTAAAATAATAAAATAAAATAATAAAGTAAAATAAAAACAATAAAATAATAAAAAGAAAATAAAAATAATAAAACAAAATATAATACAATACAATACAATACAATACAATAAAATACAATACAATACAATAAAAAGGGCCTGGTGGCTCAGCAAACTAAAAGCATTGTGATTAACACCAGCTGTCTGCAATTACTGTCAGTTCAAATCTCACCAGGCTCAAGGTTGACTCAGCCTTCCATCCTTTCTAAGGTAGGTCAATTGAGGACCCAGTTTGTAGGGACCATAAGCTGACTTTGGATAAATATACAAAAGTATGAAGGCTATTGCTTAATGCATTGTAAGCCTCCGGAGAAGGGCGGCATATAAATCAAATAATTTTTTTTAAAAAATAATAAAATAAAAATAAAATAAAATAAAATAAAATAAAATAATAAAATAAAATAAAATAATAAAAATAAAATAAAATAAAATAATAAAATAAAATAAAATAATAATATAATAATATAATATAATATAATATAATATAATATAATATAATATAATATAATATAATATAATATAATATAATATAATATAATATAATATAATATAATATAATAATATAATATAATATAATATAATATAATATAATATAATAAAATAAAATAATAAAATAAAATAAAATAAAATAAATAAAATAAAATAAAATAAAATAAAATAAAATAAAATAATGCCTGATCCTAAAGTATCATTTTCCCACTTTGCAAAACTGCTCTAAATGCAGAGTGAGGCTTAGTTGGGTAAATGAAGCCGGAAGGGACAAACAGGAAGTGTCTCCATGGGAAAAGATGCCCCATCCCTCTGCCCTTCTTCCGGTTGGCACTGCGCACACCTTGGCTCTGCTGCTCCCATCCTGAAAACTGGAAATTGCTTCTAGGCTCCTCACCATGATAGGGCTGTTCACAAACAAAGCCTGACCAACCAGGATGCCTCTGACTCTGCAGGACACAACTTCCAGAGAACCACCCACCACCCCACCTGGCCACCTGGCTCACCTTCTTCTGGCACGACTGACGGATCTCCTCCACTTCCTCATCGCGGCTCTCCACTTCCTTGGAGTGCGTCTGTCGCAATCTCTCCATCTCCATCTCCAGGCGGAGTTTGGCCTGGGGGGGTGGGGGGAGAAGAGTTGGTGAGAGGAAGGCTTCCTCAAAGGGAATGGGGGGGGGGGAGAGATGGACCCCCAGCATGGGAAAGAAGGCATCTAAGGGTCTAGAGCACGGGGTCTACTTGGCCATTTTAAGACTGTTGGACTTCAACTCCCAGAATTCCTCAGCCATCCAACCATGGCCACTTTAAGACCGGTGGACTTCAACTCCCAGAATTCCCCAGGCAGCCATGCTGGCTGAGGAATTCTGGGAATTGAAGTCCACTTGAAGTGGCCAAGTTTGGAGATCCCTGGTCTAGGAGGGCAACTGCCCCTCTTCTAGGATTGCTCAGTCTAACATAAAGCATCCAATGTTTTTGAAGATGAAACATGGGTCCTGGGAGAGGAGGGACACACACACACACATACACACACACACTCACCCCAGGTTTCACTTTCTTCTCTGTCTCCCTGGATGGAAGGGGTGATAGATAAAAAAGAAGGTGGCTTTGAAGAAACCTCAAAGGTTTTGCCAACTTTCCAACCGAACAAAGGAGGCAGCTACACAAAATTATCCTCAAATTACAATGTCATTTATCTAATCTATCTATCTGTCTATGTGTCCTTATTCGTCTGTCTCCAGAGTACGTATCTTCCTTCCTTCCATCCATATCATATTCTCTGTCTATCATCATATCCATCCATCATCTATCCATCCATCCATCCATCCATTCATATTCATCCATCCATATCCATCCATCCATCCATCTCATCATATTTTCTATCATCATATCCATCCATCATCTATCCATCCATCCATCCATTCATATTCATCCATCCATATCCATCCATCCATCCATCTCATCATATTTTCTGTCTATCTATCATCATATCCATCCATCATCTATCCATCCATCCATATCATCCATCCATCCATCCATCTCATATTTTCTGTCTATCTATCATCATATCCATCCATCATCTATCAATCCATCTATCCATATCCATCCATATCATATTTTCTGTCTATCTATTATTATATCCATCCATCATCTATCCATCCATCTATCCATATCCATCCATATCATATTTTCTGTCTATCTATTATTATATCCATCCATCATCTATCCATCCATCCATTCATATCCATCCATCCATATCATCATATTTTCTGTCTATCATCATATCCATCCATCATCTATCATCTATCCATCCATCCATATCCATCCATCCATCCATCCATCCATCTCATCATATTTTCTGTCTATCTATCATCATATCCATCCATCATCTATCCATCCATCCATATCATCCATCCATCCATCCATCTCATATTTTCTGTCTATCTATCATCATATCCATCCATCATCTATCAATCCATCTATCCATATCCATCCATATCATATTTTCTGTCTATCTATTATTATATCCATCCATCATCTATCCATCCATCCATTCATATCCATCCATCCATATCATCATATTTTCTGTCTATCATCATATCCATCCATCATCTATCATCTATCCATCCATCCATATCCATCCATCCATCCGTCTCATCATATTTTCTGTCTATCTATCATCATATCCATCCATCATTTATCATCTATCCATTCATCCATCCATATCCATCCATCCTTCCATATCCATCCATCCATCCATCCATCCATCCATCCATCCATTCATCCATCTATCCATCCATCCATATCCATCCATCCATCCATCCATATCCATCCATCCATCCATCCATATCCATCCATCCATCCATCCATCCATCCATCCATCCATCCATCCATCCATCCATATCATCATATTTTCTGTGTATGTCCAACCTCTGTCCATCTATCCATCCATCCAATTCATATGCCTTTTCTTTTGTCAGGATCTCCATCTCTTTTGCTCCTGATGCTCAAGACAATTGGGTGGGGGGAGGGTTTTCCAGACAACTGCTGCAGCGAGGCATAGATGTAGTTGGGACCCCTATGAGCTGGAGGATGGAGGAGAAAGCGAGGGCCTTCTGGGCAGGAAGAGGAAGTATTAGTGAGGTTCATTAATGCTCATGGTCAGGTCGCTCTATGAGTTAGATGGGTGGTCTCTAAATTAGGTAGATAGGCGTATGGATGGATCTATGGACAAATAAATAGATAGATGATGGATGGATGGATGGACAGAGATAAACAGAGACAGATAGACAGATATGGATAGATGGATGGATAAATTGGATGGACAGAGATAGATGGAGACAGAGAGAGTGTGTGTTAGGTAGATAGGTATGTATGTCTACACACACATACATACAGAGAGAGGTAGGTAGGTAGGTAAGTAGTGACAGACAGATATGGATGGATGCATGGATAGACAGAGACAGACAGACAGATATGGATGGATGCATGGATAAATTGCATGGATGGATGCATGGATAAAGACAGATGGAGACAGAGAAAGAGTGTGTGTGTGTCTTTTGTTTTTTTAAAAATTTGATTTATATGCCGCCCTTCTCTGGAGACTCAGGGTGGCTTACAATGCATTAGGTACACGCACACACATACAGAGACAGAGGTAGGTAGAGAGAGAGAGACAGATAGACATGGATGGAGGGAGAGAGGGAGGGAGGGAGGGAGGGAGCGATGGACGGACGGACAGGCAGGTAGGCAGGCAGACAATAAATAAAGAAAATCATCCTAGCAGTAGCCCCCTGCCCCTTCAAAAGAACCTGGTGCCTCCAGAAAGCTGCCCGGCTGGGCCCCCTCCTCGGCTTTTCTTCTCCAGGACAGCCATTCCATGAACTCTTAGGTCCCCCTAAGAACTCCGGACATCTCTGCTGGTCACAGAAGCCTCTCCTGCCCATTCCTCTGAAACGCCCAGCTGAAACATACAGCCTCCCACCCACCCCAGCGTCAATACACCCCCCCCTTCATCTGAGAACCGGTGGGCGGCTACAGCTATGGCATCGATCAGCTTCGCTTTGCCAACTCCTGCCAGCTCCTGCACTCCACACACCCCTTCATGCTGGGACGGGCAATATTTAGAGCCAGCTGCCAGCTGGAAGATAGCTTGGTTGGCAAACAAACCCCAGTGGGGCTGCCTGGGGGTCCTGGAAGAGAGCCCCTGGATCAATGGGCTCCAAAGGGCGATTACTTACAAGCCACAAAGGGAAGCACAAGAGCAAAACACACACACAGCAATCAGCACCCAGAGGAGCAGAGATTAAATCCAAGATTAACAACAACACAACAACCAAGGAGTAAACAATACCCCAATTAAAGAACTGCCAAAAGCCCACAGTAAGAACCCCCCCCCCCGGACCACTCCCACCGACACTGACAGGGCAAGCTAGAAAATAAGATAAGAACAAACTGTGCTTCCCAATAGCATGGATGATGTTACCTAGGTGGGTCATGAAATGCCTGTGAGAAAACAAGGAAGCTCAGCGAACACCAGGGACTCCATCTCTCTCTCCTATCATCCATCCATCCGTCCATCCGTCCGTCCTCCGTCCGTCCATCCATCCATCCATCCATCCATCCATCCATCCATCCATCCATCCATCCATCCATCTATCTATCCATCCATCCATCCATCTATCTATCCATCATCTCTCTCTCCTATCATCCATCCATCCGTCCATCCATCCATCCATCCATCTACCTACCTACCTATCCATCCATCCATCCATCATCTTTCTCTCCTATCATCCATCTGTCTGTCCATCCATCCATCCATCCATCTACCTACCTACCTACCTACCTATCCATCCATCCATCATCTCTCTCTCCTATCATCCATCTGTCCGTCCATCCATCCATCCATCTACCTACCTATCCATCCATCATCTTTCTCTCCTATCATACATCTGTCCGTCCATCCATCCATCCATCTACCTACCTACCTACCTATCCATCCATCATCTTTCTCTCCTATCATCCATCTGTCCGTCCATCCATCCATCCATCCATCCATCTATCTACCTACCTACCTATCTATCCATCCATCCATCATCTCTCTCTCCTATCATCCATCTGTCCGTCTATCCATCCATCCATCCATCCACCTACCTACCTACCCATCCATCCATCTCTCTCTCCTATCATCCATCTTTCCGTCCATCCATCCATCCATCCATCTACCTACTACCTACCTATCCATCCATCCATCATCTCTCTCTTCTATCATCCATCTGTCCGTCCGTCCGTCCATCCATCCATCCATCCATCCATCCATCTATCCATCTACCTACCTACATACCTACATACCCATCCATCCATCATCTTTCTCCCCTATCATCTGTCTATCTATCGGTCTGACAAAATCAGTAAGCAGAGACACCTGAATAACGGACTCCCACAGGGCTCTGTGCTGGCTCCATCTCTATTTAATCTATACATTTCCGATATTCCACCCACGCTATCAACAAAGTTCTCTTACGCTGATGACCTGGCATTAGCGTATAGCCACAAGGACATCGAAGCTACAGAAGGCGTACTTACAGCCGCCCTTACAACTTTGAGCACATACTTCCACCAATGGAGGTTAATCCCAAGTGTAAGTAAAACAGTTACATCATGTTTTCAAACTGCTCCCATACGAGGCAACACCAAAATACCTGGGGGTTACCTTAGACAGGACCCTGGCCTTTAAAAAACATATTCAGAATATGGCTGCCAAGGTTAACAGCAGAAATAACATCCTACCAAAACTATGAGGAACGACTTGGGGAGCTTCAGCCCCAACTCTCCGATGTGCAGCCCTTGGGCTTTGCTACTCTGCAGCGGAATACTGTGCACCTGTATGGATAAACAGCTCGCATACAGGACTTATTGATGTTCAACTTAACTATACGATGAGGCTAATTACTGGGTGCATAAAATCTACACCTAGTTACTGGTTACCAGTTTTTAGTCACATACTTCCCCCGCACTTACGAGGACAAGAAGCTCTCATTTGGAAGTATAGTAAGATCCTGTTAAATTCCTCTCTACCCATTCATGGATATATTTCTGTTCTCTTAAGATGACAATTAAAGTCAAGAAATCCACCACTCTTGACAGCGCATAAGTTGATGGCCGATCATCAGAACACCACACAAAAGTGGAGGGAGGCATGGAGTAGCCGTTCCCCCCAAGATGTGTCTGAGCATATCAGTCCTAGTAGTATATCTCCAGGATTTAGCCTACCCCGACACATATGGGTGACATATAATAGAATTAGAACGACTCATGGGGTGTGTGCCGACTCCTTGTATAAATGGGGAAAGACCCCTTTAGCAAAATGTGATTGCGGGGCCCCTCGACAGAGGTTTTCTTACTGCTATTTTTTAATTGTTTTAATTGTTTTTAACCTGTAAAAATGAAGTGTTTTAATACTGTGTGTGACCAGCCATACGCTAAATAAATAAATATCTGTCCATCCGTCCATCCATAATCTCTCTCTATCATTTATCTATCTATCTATCCATCCATCCATCATCTTTCTCTCCTATCATCTATGTATCTATCTGTCTATCCATCCGTCCGTCAATCCATCTATCCATCCATCCATCCATCATCTCTCTCTATCATCTCTCTCTCTATCATCTATCTATTCACCCATCCATCCATCATCTCTCTCCTATCCATCTATCTATCTATCTATCTTCTTTCTCTCCTATCATCTCTCTATCTGTCTGTCCATCCATCTGTCCGTCCATCCATCTATCTATCCATCCATCCAGCCATCATCTCTCTCTCTATCATCTATCTATCTATCTATCTATCTATGTATCTATCTATCTATCATCTATCTATCTATCTATCTATCTATCTATCTATCTATCTATCTATCCATCCATCCATCCATCCATCCATCCATCCATCCATCCATCCATCCATCCATCCATCCATCCATCCATCATCTCTCTCCTGTCATCTATTTATCCATCTATCCATCCATCCAACATCTCTTTCTCTCTATCATCTATCTATTTATTTATCTACTTATCTATCTATCTATCTGTCTGTCCGTCCATCCATCTATCTATCCATCCATCCATCCATTATCTCTCTCTCTATCATCTCTCTCTCTATCATCTATCTATCTATCTATCTATCTATCTATCTATCTATCTATCTATCTATCTATCTATCTATCTATCTATCTATCTATCTATCTATGCCCAAGAGCCTGGTGGCGCAGTGGACTAAGTGTGGTTAAAGTAGCATTTAGTTGCCAGCTGCCTGCACTTACTGCGAGTTCAAATGTCACCAGGCTCAAGGTTGACTCAGCCTTCCACCCTTCCAAGGTAGGTAAAATGAGGACCCGGATTGTGGGGGCAATAAGCTGACTTTGTATAAAAAAGAACACTGCTTAGGGATGCCCGAAAGCCCTACTAAGCAGGTAGATACAAAAAGTATGAAGGCTATTGCTTAATGCATTGTAAGCTGCCCTGAGTCTCTGGAGAAGAGCAGCATATGGTAAATCTAACTAACTAACTAATTAATTAATTAATTAATATCCATCCATCCATCATCTCTTTCTCTCTATCATCTCTCTATCTATCTATCCATCCATCCATCCATCCATCCATCATCTCTCTCTCTCTCTCTCTCATCTATCTACTTATCTATGTATTGTTCAATCAATCCATCAATCTATCAATCTATCTCTATGTTGGTCTCCCCCCAACCCTCTCTCTCTGTCTAGTCAAAGAACCAAAAAGAAGGAAATGACACTCTGACCAACACTGACAGGACAAGTAACTTGTATATAAACAGTATAAAAAAGCCCGCTCCCTTCTAGCACTGATGATGTTCCCTAGTTGGGTCATGAAACGTCTAAGCTCAGAGAGCACCAAGGACTACATAGTTCTCCTCCTCCTCTTCCTCTTCCGCCTCCTCCCAGGAAACCCCCCTCCTTTCTAACTCTGATGATGCTGCCTAGTCGGATAATAAAACGTCTGCCAGGAAAAAAACCACCAGCTCAGACAGCACCAGAGACTCTTCCCTTCAGCCCTGAGCTAGAAACGTTCTCCTCTTCTCGCCCGTCACTCACCCTCCGTGCTGCCGCGGCTTCTAAGGCCTGCATGGCTGAGACGGTGGCACGGCAGCTGCCTCCTCCCCTCCCTGGCACCCCAAACTGCCGAGCGAGCGAGTGAGTGAGCGGCGTCTTCTCCCGGGGCAGGAGAAAGGCCCCACCGTAGAAGGAGAGGAGAGGCGGGCGTCGGTCCCGTGAAACCGGCCCGCCCAGAAAACCGGCACAGCCAGAGCCGCGGCAGGGAGAGCCGGGCGCCCCGCCCTGGGGTGTACCTGCTCCAGCATCTGGATGGTGCCCGCCTGCTCGTCCAGTTCCTCCTCTTGGTCTTTGGCTTTGGCCTCCAGGTCCCGCAGCTGCTTGCGGATTTTGGCCAGGGAGGCTTCGTCCTTGGACTCCTGGCAGGAGAGGTCTTGCAGCTCTGCCTCCAGGCCCTGGACCTTCTGCGTGGAGGTCAAGATCTGGGCCTCCTTCTCCTGCAAAAGGGGAGGGGGGGGGGGCAAAGAGGGGATGGGTGGAGGGAAAGGGAGAGCAAACTGACTCCCCTCCCCTCCCCCAATTCAGCCGGAGGCTCCACTGGCAGCGTCCAG
Source organism: Coluber constrictor foxii (assembly GCA_038048745.1). Lineage (NCBI taxonomy): Eukaryota > Metazoa > Chordata > Lepidosauria > Squamata > Colubridae > Coluber > Coluber constrictor. The sequence goes on from CM075958.1 coordinate 344,714,653, forward strand.
AGGTCTTCAAACTTGGCCGCTTTAAGACTTGTGGACTTCAACTCCCAGAATTCTCCAGCCGCTGGCTGGAGAATTCTGGGAGTTGAAGTCCACAAGTCTTAAAGCGGCCAAGTTTGAAGACCTTTGATCTAGTCTAACCCCTTGCCCAAGAAGAGACCTCGGAGAGATTCTACCCATTGTCCACCCTCCCTTCCTCCCTCTCTTCTTTCCTTCCTCTTTTCTCCACTCTTCCTTCCTTCTTCCCTCCCTTTGTCTTCCTTTCTCGATTCTTCCTTCCTTGTTCCCTCCCTTCATCTCCTCCCTTCCTTTCACTTTTCTCCATTCTTCCTTTCTTCTTCCCTCTCTTCATCTTCTTTTACCTTCCCTCCCTCCCTTCTTTCCTTCCTTCCCTCCCTCTCTTCTTTCCTTCCTTCCTTCCTTCCTCTTTTCTCCATTCTCCCTTTCTTCTTCCCTCTCTTCACCTTCCTTCCCTCCCTCACTTCTTTCCTTCCTCTTTTCTCCATTCTTCCTTTCTTCTTCCCTCTCTTCATCTTCTTCCTTTCTTTCTTCCCTCTTCTTTCCTTCCTTCTTCCATTTTCTTCTTCCGTCTCTTCTTCCTTCCTTCCCTCCCTTTTCTTCCTTCTCTCTCTCTCTTCTTTCCTTACTTCCTTCCTCTTTTCTCCATTCTTCCTTTCTTCTTCTCCCTCTTCATCTTCTCCCTTCCTTCCCTCTCTTCTTTCCTTCCTTCCTTCTTTTTTCCATTCTTTTCTTCTTCCCTCTCTTCATCTTCTTCCTTCCTTCCCTCCTTCTCTTCTTTCCTTACTTCCCTCCCTCTCTTCTTTCCTTCCTTCCTTCCTCTTTTCTCCATTCTTCCTTTTTTCTTCCCTGCCTTCATCTCTTTCCTTCCTTCCACTTTTCTCCGTTCTTCCTTTCTTCTTCCCGCTTTTCATCTTCTTCCTTCCTTCCCTCCTTCTTCTTTCCTTCCTTCCCTCCTTCTCCTTTCCTTCCTTCCTTCCTCTTTTCTCCATTCTTCCTTTTCTTCCCTGCTTTCATCTCTTTCCTTCCTTCCACTTTTCTCCATTCTTCCTTTTTTCTTCCCGCTTTTCATTTTCTTCCTTCCTTCCCTCCCTCTCTTCTTTCCTTCCTTCCTTTCACTTTTCTCCATTCTCCATTCTCCCTTCCTTCCTTCCTTTTCACCATTCTTCCGTCCTTTTCTCCATTCTTTCTTCCTTCCTTCTTCCCACCCTCCCTTATAAAGCGGGAAGGGGCCTTGGAGTCCTTCTAGTGGAACCCTCTACCCAAGACAGGAGTCCTTATGCCATCCAGACAATCTTATCTTGAAGACCTCCAGTGAAGGAGCACCCACAACTCCCAGTGGCGAGCTGTTCCATTGGTTAATTGTCCTCCCTGTCAGGAAATTCCTCCTTAGTTCCTTCTCTCCTTGATGAGTTTCCATCCGTTGCTTCTTGTCCAGCCTTCAAGGGCTTTGGAGGAGAGGTTGACCCCACCCCTCCTACCCCCCACCCCGTTCCCTGAGGTATCCACTCAAGGAGCTCCAAAGAGCTCATGGGGCTGAGGGCCACAGGAGCCTCCCAAAGAAGCCCAAGAGCCATGGTGGTGCAGTGGTTAGAATGGAACATTGCAGGCTAATTCTGCCGACTGCCGACTGCCAGGAGTTCGATCCTGACCTGCTCAGCTTTCCAACCTTCCGAGGTGGGTAAAAGGAAGGAGCCAGATTGTTGGGGGCAAGAAGCTGGTTCTGTAAATCGCTTAGAGAGGGCTGTGAAGCGGTATATAAGTCTAAGCGGTATTGCTTGTGAAGGGAAGGAAGGAAGGAAGGAAAGAAGGAAGAAGACGAGAAGGAAGGAAGGGAAAAAGGAAGGAAGGGCAATGAGGAGAAGGAAGGAAGGGAGGAAGGAAGGAAAGAGAAGATGAGAAGGAAGGAAGACAAGAAGGAAGGAAGGGAAATGAGGGGAAGGAAGGAGGAAGAAAGGAAGGAAGGGAGAGAGGGAGGAGGAAGGAAGGAAGGAAGGAAGACAAGAAGGAAGGAAGGAAGGAAAGAGAAGATGAGAAGGAAGGAAGACAAGAAGGAAGGAAGGGAAATGAGGGGAAGGAAGGAGGAAGAAAGGAAGGAAGGGAGAGAGGGAGGAGGAAGGAAGGAAGGAAAGAGAAGATAAGAAGGAAGGAAGGAAGACAAAAAGGAAGGAAGGGAAATGAGGAGAAGGAAGGAAGGAGGAAGGGAGGGAGGAGGAAGACAAGAAGGAAGGAAGGAAGGAAGGAAGGAAAGAGAAGATGAGAAGGAAGGAAGGAAGGAAGACAAAAAGGAAGGAAGAGAAATAATGAGGAGGAAGGAAGAAGGAAGGGAGGGAGGGGGGAAGGAAGGAAGGAAGGAAGAAGGAAGACAAGAAGGAAAGAGAAGATAAGAAGGAAGGAAGGAAGACAAAAAGGAAGGAAGGGAAATGAGGAGAAGGAAGGAAGGAGGAAGGAAGGGAGGGAGGGAGAGAGGGAGGAGGAATACAAGAAGGAAGGAAGGAAGGAAGGAAGGAAGGAAGGAAGGAAAGAGAAGATGAGAAGGAAGAAAGGAAGGAAGGAAGGGAGGGAGGGAGAGAGGGAGGAGGAATACAAGAAGGAAGGAAGGAAGGAAGGAAGGAAGGAAGGAAGGAAAGAGAAGATGAGAAGGAAGAAAGGAAGGAAGACAAAAAGGAAGGAAGAGAAATAATGAGGAGGAAGGAAGAAGGAAGGGAGGGAGGGGGGGAAGGAAGGAAGGAAGGAAGGAAGAAGGAAGACAAGAAGGAAGGAAGGAAGGAAGGAAGGAAGGAAGGAAGGAAGCCATGGTGGCACAGTTATAATGCAGTATTGCAGGCTGACTCTGCCCGCTACCAGCTGTTCAATCCTGACCAGCTCAAGGTCGACTCAGCCTTCCGTCCTTCTGAGGTCAATAAAATGAGGACCCGGATTGTTGAGGGCACCAGGCTGACTTTGTAAACCGCTCAGCGACTGCTTTAAAGCACCGTGAAGCCGTATACAAGTCTAACCATACGGCTCTTGCTGAAAGGAAGGACACCCACCCCCAACGCAGGGCGCAAACGGGAGGGTCGGGACCACCCACCTCCATCTGCTGTTTGAGGCTGAAGACCTCCGCCATCAGCATGTCCTTCTCCCGTCCCAACTTCTCCCGCCCGAGTTTCTCACGCTGCGCCTCTTCGTGAGCCTGGGAAAGCTCGCCGTCAAACCTATGGGTGGACCGGAGACAGACAGACAGACAGACAAGACGGGAAAATGCAAAGAAATTGCTTAACGCATTGTAAGACGCCCTGAGTCTCCGGAAAAGGGTGACATATAAATCGAACCAATCAATAAATAAAATAAAATGCAAAAAGGCCATTGAGGGGGTGTCCTCCTTCTGGCTCCCCCAGCCAGCTGCACCCCAGCAAAAGACGCTTCCACGTTCCCAACTCAATTTCGCCGGCCGAATATTTTATCCGGCGGCTGCTGTGATGGGAACCCTAAACAAATCAGAAATTTAATAAAAACTCCAATTCGATCAAAACAGGGAAGGTTTGCAGATGCTGCCAAGGTGAATTCTAAACCAGGGGTGGCCGATCACGGGGAGTCCTCGGTTTACGACCACCACGTGTGGACTACGTTGCCTTAATCTGCTCCCACCCCCACCCAATAAGTCCCATTGCAGGTGGTCCTTGAGTCACGACCCCAATTGAGCCCACAACTTCACTGTCGCTGAGTGAAACACTTGCTAGGTGAGTTTTCCTCCGTTTTACGACCTTCCTCGCCACAGTTGTTAAGTGAAACGGTGCTGTCGATGAGTTGGTCAAAGGGTCGTTAAGCGACTCCGGCTTCCCTACTGACTTTGCCGGTCACAAAAAGGGGATCGTGTGACTCCGTCGTAACGGCGAGTCAGTTGCCGAGCATCTGAAGTTTGAGCACGTGACCGGGGAGATGGCGGCAATAGTCGTTAAGTGTGGAAAAACGGTCATAAGTCATTTTTTTTCCCCAGTGCTGTTGTAACTTCGGTCACTAAACGAATTGTCGTACCTGTATGGGCTCTTTATGACCGGTGGACTTCAATTCCCAGCATTCCATGCTGGCTGCCCCAGGAATTCTGGGAGTTGAAGTCCACAGGTGGTAAAGTGGCCCACTCCTGTTCTAGTCTTTCCGAAATTAGAACTGTGGAAGGGGGCACACCCCATAAATTCAGCAACCATTAACCGGGGAGGGGGAACAGGTCCTCAGCTTCCGACGGTGCCCCCAGGAAGGAAAACAGCTCTGCGTCCAATCCTAAAAAAATCTCCTTCGATGCCAGCCGCCTTCCCCTGGCGCTGCTCGCCCGTCTTCAACCGTATCAGATCAGGTACAATTTTTATTTATTTTGCTTTAAGCCTCCCATAAAACGGGAATCAGTCCTTACTGATCAAACTGAGGGCAGGGTGCCATGGGGGGAGCCAAACCGACTGGATATATTTTATATTTTTCATCCAGCAACAGGCATTCCTCAACTTGCAATGGTTCATTTAGTGACAATTCAGTTACATTTAAAAAAAAAGGGAGGTGTGTCTGTTTTTCACACTTACGACCGCTGGAGCATCCCTGGGGTCACGTGATCAAAATTCAGGCAACGGACTCGTAGTTATGACGGCCCAGAGGTCACGTGATCCCCTTCGGTGACCGTTGCAAAGTCAATGGGGAACTAAGCAACCGTGTCACTCACTTAACCGCTGCAGTGATTCCCTTAACGCCGGTGGCAAGAAAGGCCGTAAAGTGGAGCAAAACTCACTTAACGACTGTCTCACTTAGCAATAGAAAGTTTAGTCGAAACTTTCTATTGCTAAGTGAGACAGTCGTTAAGTGGGGGAAAGAGAGAAAACCTTGGACGGCTTTGCAGATAGACAGATAGATAGATTAGATAGATAATTGATAGATAGAGATAGATAGATAGATGATAGATAGATAGATAGATAGATAGATAGATACAAAAAAAAGAAAGAAATAGATAGAAAGAGAGAGATAAATAGATAGATAGATATGATAGAGATAAACAAAAAGAAAGAAATAGAAATAGATAGATAGAAATAGATAAGATAGAGATATACAAAAAGAAATAGAAATAGATAAATAGATAGAGATGAGAGAGATAAACAAAAAGAAAGAAATAGAAATAGAAATAGAAATAGAAAGATAGATAGATGATAGATAGATAGATGATAGATAGATAGATATGATATAGACAAAAAGAAAGAAGGAAAGAAAAATATAGATGATAAAGATAGACAAAGAGAAAGAAAGAAAGATGGATGAATAGATGAATGGCTAGATAGAGATATAGATGATAGACAAAAAGAAAGAAGGAAAGAAAGATGATAAAGATAAACAAAGAGAAAGAAAGAAGGATGGATGGATAGATAGATATAGATGATAGAGAGACAAAAAGAAAGAAAGAAAGATGGATGGATGGATGGATGGATGGATGGATAAATGATATAGACAAAGAGAAAGAAGAAAGAAAGAAAGAGAAAGAGAAAGAGATAGATAGATAGATAGATAGATAGATAGATAGATAGATAGATAGATAGATAGACAGACAGACAGACAGACAGACAGACAGACGGACGCATAGATGGATGCATGCCTTCTTTGGAATCCCCACCCACCCACCCAATTTGCTGCTTGGAAATTCTGCTGCGGAGACACCCCCCCCCTCCGGCAAGGCCCTTCCTGCCGGGTGCCCCCTCCCCACCAAGCCTGGGCTCAGCTGGGGGCTTCTCTGCACTCCACCAGCCTTTAATTGCCTCCAGAAGAGCACAAAGCAGGAGCAAATTGAGAAGAATCCTCCTGGCGGCTTTTCCTGAATTGCTAATTGAGAAATCTCAGCAGTTAGTGCCATGGGGGGGGGGGGTAAGGGGGGCGCTGGGGAGGGAAGGAAGAGGAGGGGAAGATTGGGTTCGGGGGCAGGCGCAGGGGGGGGGGAGAAAAGCATGGAAGGTGCCAGGCGCTGGGCTGGCTGGCAGGGTAGGGACAGGCTTGGGATGAGGCAAGGGTAAAGAAGGGTATGAGGTGAAGTCAGGGGAGAGGGGGTGGGGGGCAGGACCCCAGCCTCATTTCGCAATCCTGGAGGAGAGGGGGTGGATGGCAGCCCCCTCCCCTTCTCCCGGAATCCCCCAGACAGCTAACCCATCTTCAAGGGGCCAAGGTTGAGAAACACTGCTTTAACTCATGGAACTCCTTGCCACAAGGGGAGAGCTGGTGGCAGAGCTGACTTTTAAATGGACTGGGCAAAGTTCAGCGCAGAGGAGGTGCCTCCGACCCCCCCAGTTGAACTTCCCTAGAGAAAAACAGTCTACCCTAAAGAATACCAGCAAGGAGCAGAGAAAGCAGGCTCTCTTTTTCCTCCTCTCAGTTCCTGGGGACTAAGATGGTTTGTCTGTCTCTTCATCCATCCATCCATCCATCTCTCGTTTAATCTATCCTGTGTCTATCTATTCTTTCCGTCTGTCTGTCTACCCATCTGTCTTATCTCTCTCTCTCTCTCTCTGTATCTCTCTCTCATCTCTCATCTCTCATCTATCTGTATCTATTTATCTATCTATCATCTCTTTCTATCATCTATCTATCTATCTGTACCTATATATCTATCTTCCATCCATCTATCTAATCTATTGATCAATCTATCTCATTTGTGCCTCATCTAATCTCTCATGTGTCTATCTATTTTTTCTGTCATTCTTTCTGTCTTGTCTATCTATCAATTATCTATCTATCTATCTATCTATCTATCTATCTATCTATCTATCTATCTATCTATCTATCTATCTATCTCATTTGTTTCTCATCTATATCTATATAGTATATACATCATATCAATCTATCTCTATCATTGCTATCTATTTCTATCTATTTATCCATCCATCCATCTGTCTCTCTCTAGCTATCCATCCTGTACATCCATCCTTTCAATATGTCAGTTCTTTCTTTCTTTCTTTCTTTCTTTCTTTCTTTCTTTCTTTCTTTCTTTCTTTCTTTCTTTCTTTCTTTCTTTCTTTCTTTCTTTCTTTCTTTCTTTTTCTTCTTTCTTTCTTTCTTTTCATTCTTTCTTTCCTCTCTCTCTCTCTTATTTAGAAAATGCCCCCTTCCCTGAAAGAGCGACTCCAGGTGTGTAGATAGAAACAGAAAAGGCTAAACATACATACATACATACTATAGTAAAAACCAGTTAGAAAGAAGGATAAAATCGTTAAAATTAAATGGTGTACCAAGATCCGGGGGGGGGGGTCTGGGCGAAAGGGGGGTCTCGAAGAGGAGAGAGAGAGGAGGAGGGCCTTGCCCTGTCCTGCCTGGGGAGGGGTATTGAGTGGGGGTGGGAGAGGGGGAGAAGGAGAAGGAGAGAAAGCCCCCAGACCAATTTGCACCCTCGGCCAGAGTGACCTGTGTGTGAGACACGGCGTCTCTTTGCACCTGGTAATCAAGAGCGGCATTAATGCCAGGCCGGCTCTCTGGAAATTGGGCTTAATTAGGCTGGTTCTCTCCCTCGCTGGGATTTTCTCCCCCCCCCCCCTCCCGCCTTGTCTTGCCCCCCCCGCCCCCGCCTGTGATCATTACGGTAATGAGATGAAAGTGTCTCGGATGCTTAAATGGCTTTTCTCTCCTCTTTTTCACAGGGAGGAAAGGATTCATGGCCAAGGCACAAGAAACAGCCAGAGAAGGGAGGGCGAAGGTGGGCAGAGAGAGACCCCCCTGGCCAGGACTCTCCTGGAGCCCCTTCTTCTCTCCTTCCATAACCCTCCCTCTCTTTCTTTCCTTTCCTTTCCTTTTTTTCTTTCTTTCCTTTTCTTTCTTTTCTTCTGTCTTTTTTCTTTCTTTCTTTCTTTCCTGCCTTCCTTCTTTCATCCCTCTCCCCCTTTCTCTCTTTCCTTCTCCTTTCTTTCTTTCTTTCTATCTTCTTTTCTTCCAACTTTTTCTTTCTTTCTCCTCCCTCCCTCTTTCTTTCTTCCTTTCTTCTTTCTTCCTTCCTTTCTTTCTTTCTTTTTCTTTTTCTTTCTTTCTTTCTATCTTCTTTTCTTCCAACTTTTTCTTTCTTTCTTTTCTTTCTTTCTATCTTCTTTTCTTCCAACTTTTTCTTTTTCTCCTTTCTTTCTTTTTCTTTCTTTCTCCTTTCTTTCTTTCTTTCTTTCTTTCTTTCTTTCTTTCTTTCTTTCTTTCTTTCTTTCCTGCCTTCCTTCTTTCATCCCTCTCCTCCTTTCTCTCTTTCCTTCTTCTCCTTTCTTTCTTTTCTTTCTTTCTATCTTCTTTTCTTCCAACTTTTTCTTTCTTTCCCCTCCCTTTCTTTCTTTCTTTCTTTCTTTCTTTCTTTCTTTCTTTCTTTCTTTCTTTCTTTCTTTCTTTCTTTCTTTCTTCCTTCCTTCCTTCCTTCCTTCCTTCCTTCCTTCCTTCCTTCCTTCCTTTCCTCCCCTCCCTCCCTTTTCACGGTTATCCATGGGATCTCTGCTGTACCCTATATAAGCAGATTTCCTTTTAGGGTAATCTGAGTTTCAACTGAGCCGGTTTAATTTTTCCATCTCGTCGTGCGGCTCCATCTGATGCATTTGACAGGCTGCGGGGGATAACACTAGGAACGTGTGTGTGTGTGTGTGTGTGTGTTGTATTTGTGCTGCATTGAGCTTGTATTTCTTTCGTGTGTGTGTGTGGGGGGTCACTTATGCTGCATGTGGAACCCCACTCTGGCATGTGCCAAGAGGCAGGGAAGCAGCAGCATTTTCGGAGAAGCCCTGGCATTCCTCCTCCTCTTTGCAATCCCCTCTCCTTGTAACATTGATGGTGTTGCCTAGTTGGGTCATGAAATGCCTGCCAGAAAATCATCAGGCTCAGAGATCACCAAGGACCCCACGGTCCTAATCCTCCTCCTCTTCCTCCTCCCGCTCTTCCTCTCCGCAAACCCCCTTCCCTTCTAGCACTGATGATGTTCCCTAGCTGGGTCATGAAACATCTGAAAACCACCAAGCTCAGAGAGTACCCAGGACTCCATAGAAAGAGAAACCCAGATAAACAGGGATTAACACCAGACAAATAATCAAGCAGAAAACAACACCCTACTCAAGGAACTGCCAAGGAGGAAAAAACACTCTCCCACAAATACTGACAGAGTAAGCCACTGATATATAAACAGAGAGCCAATCCTACTCCTTCTAGCACTGATGATGTTCCCTAGTTGGGTCATGAAACATCTGAAAACCACCAAGCTCAGAGAGTACCCAGGACTCCATAGAAAGAGAAACCCAGATAAACAGGGATTAACACCAGACAAATAATCAAGCAGAAAACAACACCCTACTCAAGGAACTGCCAAGGAGGAAAAAACACTCTCCCACAAATACTGACAGAGTAAGCCACTGATATATAAACAGAGAACCAATCCTACTCCTTCTAGCACTGATGATGTTCCCTAGTTGGGTCATGAAACATCTGAAAACCACCAAGCTCAGAGAGTACCCAGGACTCCATAGAAAGAGAAACCCAGATAAACAGGGATTAACACCAGACAAATAATCAAGCAGAAAACAACACCCTACTCAAGGAACTGCCAAGGAGGAAAAAACACTCTCCCACAAATACTGACAGAGTAAGCCACTGATATATAAACAGAGAGCCAGTCCTACTCCTTCTAGCACTGATGATGTTCCCTAGTTGGGTCATGAAACGTCTAAGCTCAGAGAGCACCAGGGACACCACCGTCTTTTCCTCCTCCTCCTCCTCCTCCTCCTCCTCCCCAGCCTGGATCCTGCCCGCCGCCTCCTCACCGGCGCTGCTTCTTCTCCAGCTCGTGGTTGCGGCCCTGCTGCCCTTCCAGGTGCAGCTTGGTGTCTTGCAGCTCAGCCGTCAGCCGCTGGCATTTTTTCTTCAGGGTCTGCAGCGCCCGCTGGGTCTCCTCGCTGTCTGCCTGCAAGTCGGTCAGCTGCCAAGGGAAGGGGCACATTCAGCAGATCCTGTCCCAAGGCCCAAAGCATCCCCTGAGACCAGCAGAAGATGGTTCCCAGAAGATGGTTCGCCACACTCCTGCCCTACCCCCAACACTTGAGCAGGGCTCTGGATGAGAAAGTACCCAGGTAGAGAACCCCATGGGGGCTTTGGTAGACCCCCAAAGGGTAAGGACCCCTTACCCGTCTCTCCAGTTGCCGCTTGCTCTGCTGCTCCACCTCCAGTTTGTCTTCAAACTCCTGATGCAGCCGCTTTTTGGTGAAGTCGATCTCCCGCGCTGCCCGCTCGTATTTCAGGCGCCATTCCCCACCTGGGGGGCACGAAAAAGCCAGTGGGCGGAGAGTCTTGGGGGTGAGGGCATCACCCCCTCCCCAAAGCCAGTCCCTGTCTTGTTGGAAAGCTATGCTGGCTGGGGGATTCTGGGAGTGGAAGTCCTCCCCTCTTAAAGCATGGCTGGCTGGGGGATTCTGGGAGTGGAAGTCCTCCCCTCTTAAAGCATGGCTGACTGGGGGATTCTGGGAGAGGAAGTCCACCCCTCTTAAAGTAGGCTGGCCAGGGGGATTCTGGGAGTGGAAGTCCACCCCTATTAAAGCATGGCTGGCTGGGAGATTCTGGGAGTGAAAGTCCTCCCCTATTAAAGCATGGCTGGCTGGGGGATTCTGGGAGTGGAAGTCCTCCCCTCTTAAAGCATGGCTGGCTGGGGAATTCTGGGAGTGGAAGTCCTCCCCTCTTAAAGCATGGCTGGCTGGGGAATTCTGGGAGTGGAAGTCCTCCCCTCTTAAAGCATGGCTGGCTGGGGGATTCTGGGAGTGGAAGTCCTCCCCTCTTAAAGCATGGCTGGCTGGGGAATTCTGGGAGTGGAAGTCCTCCCCTCTTAAAGCATGGCTGGCTGGGGAATTCTGGGAGTGGAAGTCCTCCCCTCTTAAAGCATGGCTGGCTGGGGGATTCTGGGAGTGGAAGTCCACCCCTCTTAAAGCATGGCTGGCTGGGGGATTCTGGGAGTGGAAGTCCACCCCTCTTAAAGCATGGCTGGCTGGGGAATTCTGGGAGTGGAAGTCCTCCCCTCTTAAAGCATGGCTGGCTGGGGAATTCTGGGAGTGAAAGTCCTCCCCTCTTAAAGCATGGCTGGCTGGGGGATTCTGGGAGTGGAAGTCCACCCCTCTTAAAGCATGGAGGCTGGGGGATTCTGGGAGTGGAAGTCCATCCCTATTAAAGCATGGCTGGCTGGGGGATTCTGGGAGTGGAAGTCCATCCCTCTTAAAGCATGGCTGGCTGGGGGATTCTGGGAGTGGAAGTCCTCCCCTCTTAAAGCATGGCTGACTGGGGGATTCTGGGAGAGGAAGTCCACCCCTCTTAAAGTAGGCTGGCCAGGGGGATTCTGGGAGTGGAAGTCCACCCCTATTAAAGCATGGCTGGCTGGGAGATTCTGGGAGTGAAAGTCCTCCCCTATTAAAGCATGGCTGGCTGGGGGATTCTGGGAGTGGAAGTCCTCCCCTCTTAAAGCATGGCTGGCTGGGGAATTCTGGGAGTGGAAGTCCTCCCCTCTTAAAGCATGGCTGGCTGGGGAATTCTGGGAGTGGAAGTCCTCCCTTCTTAAAGCATGGCTGGCTGGGGGATTCTGGGAGTGGAAGTCCTCCCCTCTTAAAGCATGGCTGGCTGGGGAATTCTGGGAGTGGAAGTCCTCCCCTCTTAAAGCATGGCTGGCTGGGGAATTCTGGGAGTGGAAGTCCTCCCCTCTTAAAGCATGGCTGGCTGGGGGATTCTGGGAGTGGAAGTCCACCCCTCTTAAAGCATGGCTGGCTGGGGGATTCTGGGAGTGGAAGTCCACCCCTCTTAAAGCATGGCTGGCTGGGGAATTCTGGGAGTGGAAGTCCTCCCCTCTTAAAGCATGGCTGGCTGGGGAATTCTGGGAGTGAAAGTCCTCCCCTCTTAAAGCATGGCTGGCTGGGGGATTCTGGGAGTGGAAGTCCACCCCTCTTAAAGCATGGAGGCTGGGGGATTCTGGGAGTGGAAGTCCATCCCTATTAAAGCATGGCTGGCTGGGGGATTCTGGGAGTGGAAGTCCATCCCTCTTAAAGCATGGCTGGCTGGGGGATTCTGGGAGTGGAAGTCCACCCCTCTTAAAGCATGGAGGCTGGGGGATTCTGGGAGTGGAAGTCCATCCCTTTTAAAGCATGGCTGGCTGGAGGATTCTGGGAGTGGAAGTCCACCCCTCTTAAAGCGTGGCTGGCTGGGGGATTCTGGGAGTGGAAGTCCACCCCTCTTAAAGCATGGAGGCTGGGGAATTCTGGGAGTGGAAGTCCATCCCTATTAAAGCATGGCTGGCTGGGGGATTCTGGGAGCTGAAGTCCACATATCTTAAAGTTGCCAAGTTCAAGAAACATCGTCCTAGAGCCATCACTTCTGCCCCTTTTCCCTAAATGACCCCTGGTCCAACTCTGCAAGAACCTGACCACAAGGCCTGGAGCCACCAAGGGGAACGGAGAGGCGACAACTGGCTGGCTAAGAGCTGACCAGGAGGCTCACCTGTATCGTCATCGTCCATCTCCCCGTTGAGCTCAGCTGCCCGCATCAGGCGGGCCTCCATCACTTCCATCTCCATGGAGTCCATCTGTTTCTTGAGGGCATCGTACTTGGCCTGTTTGGGGAGTGGGAGCAGGAGAGGGTCAGGAGGAATGGCCACCCCACCATCAGGGCTGTGTCCCAAGGAAGACATGCCCACAGGTCTTCCACCTTCGCCACTTTAAGACTCGTGAACTTCAACTCCCAGAATTCAATTACCAGCCAGCTGGGGAATTCTGGGAGTTGAAGTCCACAAGTCTTTAAGGGGCCCATTTTAAAGCCTCTGGGTTTAACCCAAAGGCAGGGTGGTATTGACCAACAACTCGGACCTGAGGTTGGAAACGGCCACAGAGACAGGAGGAATTGTGTGTTGTGATTTTATCGTTCTTTGTGGCAACTTGTAGGGCTCCCCATTGTATCACCCAGGCTCAGAAAGTGCTTTTGGAAGCACATGGCGCAGCATTGAGCATAACCGAGTCAGAAATGGACCAATTTTCTTAAGGTTCAAGATTGACTCAGCCTTCCATCCTTCCGAGGTAGATAAAATGAGGACCCGGATTGTGAGGGCAATAAACTGACTTTGTATAAAAAAGAAAACCGCTGGGGGGCGGGGGCGCGAAAGCCCTACTAAGCAGGTATATACAAAAGTAGGAAGGCTGTTGCTTAACGCATTGTAAGCCGTCCTGAGTCTCCGGAGAAGGGCGGCTTATAAATCGAATAAATAAATAAATAAATAAGTAGGGAAGAAGGAAGGAAGTAGGAAGGAAGGAAAGAAAGTGGAAAGGAAGGGAGGGAGGAAGTAGGGAAGAAGGATGGAAGGGAGTAAAAAGAAAAGGGAGGAAGGAAGGGAGGGAGGGAGAGGGAGGGAAGGAAAGGAAGAAGGAAAGAAGGAAGGAAGGGGGAGGGAGGAAAGAAGGAAGGAAGGAGAGAGGGAAGGAAAGAAGGAAGGAAAGAAGGAAAAATAGGAAGGCTATTGCTTAACGCATTGTAAGCCGCCCTGAGTCTCCGGAGAAGAGTGGCAGAAGGAAGGAAGGAAGGAAGGAAGGAAGGAAGGAAGGAAGGAAGGAAGGAAGGAAGGAAGGAGAGAAAGTGGAAAGGAAGGGAGGGAGGAAGTAGGGAAGAAGGATGGAAGGGAGTAAAAAGAAAAGGGAGGAAGGAAGGGAGGGAGGGAGGGAGGGAGAGGGAGGGAAGGAAAGGAAGAAGGAAAGAAGGAAGGAAGGGGGAGGGAGGAAGGAAGGAAGGAAGGAGAGAGGGAAGGAAAGAAGGAAAAGTATGAAGGCTATTGCTTAACGCATTGTAAGCCGCCCTGAGTCTCCAGACAAGGGTCGCATATAAATCAAATCAATCAATCAATCAATCAATAAGGACTTTTTTTTTAATATTGCTTCTCAAACCTGTCTTAAGACGGCCGTTTCCATTTTGGATACGCTACGACTGGAAACACCACTGCTAACAACGTCGCCGTCATGACTATAAGTAGTCCTTGACTTACAACAGTTGGTTTAGTAACCATTCGATGCGACAAGGGCCCTGGAAAAAGTGACCGCGTGACGGGTTATGCCGCAACGGTTGTTCAGAGTGAAAAAAAGGTCGTCAGTCACTTTTTTCCCCCAATGCCGTTGTAACTGTGGAACGGTCGCTAAACGAGCTACCGTGAATCGAGGATTACCTGTATTCCAGAGGCACCCTGAGCGTCACTTGTGAATCCAACCCCAACCCTGAAACCTCTCAGCTGACCTGAAGGTCCTTCATTTCCTTCTCCGCCCGGAGGCGTTCGGCCGTCTCTGCGTCCAGAAGCTGGGAAGCGGATTCTCCCGTGTTTCTCTCGTCCGTCAGCTCCGATGTCAGCTCCGCGACCTGAGGGGGGGGGGGACATGACACCAAAGGTTGGCCAAAAGCTGAGGTGGGGGGAATGGAAGACCCCCTGGAATTCCTCTCCCTCTTTGAGAATCGGCTGAGGAAAATCCCAGGTGCATTAAAAGGCCCTCTCCCAACATCTGGCTCCGTGGAACACCCTGCCACTGGATTTAAAGGACAGATTGGGTTAATTTAAGGATCGCTTTTATTCATTTATTTCTCTATAAAATGACTTTCTTTCTTAAATTTCTCCTTAAAAGGAGCCTGAATGGCGTAGGAGGCTAATGCCTCCTACTAAGGCAGCATTTAACATCCAGCTGCCTGCAATTACTGCGAGTTCAATTCTCACCAGGTCCAAGGTCAACTCAGCCTTCCATCCTTTCTAAGGTGGGTAAATTGAGGACCCAGTTTGTTGGGGGCAATAAACTGACTTTGTGTGTGTGTGTGTGTATCGACTGGGCGTATAAGACGACCCTCCTCAGAGCCATTTAAGGCTCGTCAGAGCCTTTCGGGCTGGTCTGCCTGGTTACAAGAGAATGAGACCCGGCGTATAAGACGACCCCCGACTTTTGAGAAGATTTTTGTGTGTTAGAAAGTAGTCTTATACACAGGAAAATACAGTATATATATATATATATATATATGTAGGTCTTTGGTTATTCAGCTCTTCTCCCGCGTAGAATTGGAAGTATCTTGGCGACGTTTCGACAAAGTCTCATTCGTCCTATTCAGGCTGGTGTTCTCGGCTTCGTGCTTCCAGGAGCAATTCACGAAGCCGAGAACACCAGCCTGAAGATGACGAATGAGACTTCGTCGAAACGTCGCCAAGACACTTCCAATTCTACGCGGGAGAAGACCCGAATAACCAAAGACCTACATATATATATATATATATATATATATATATATATATATATATATATATATATATATATATATACACATACATACATACATACATACATACATACATACATACATACACACAAAAGTATGAAGGCTATTGCTTAATGCATTGTAAGCTGCCCTGAGTCTCCGGAGAAGGGCAGCATATAAATCAAATTTTTTAAAAAAACCAAATTCTTTTTCTTAAATTTCTTTTTCTTTCTTTCTATATAAAATTTATTTATTCGCAAAAAGGTGTTTATTTATCTATAGAATTATGTATTTTCTATTTATTGATTTATAGAATGTGTTGATAAAAATTATTTATGGAATTTATTTATCGATTGGACTATTTACGTATAGAATTTATTTTAAACAATTCATTCCCTTATAGAGCATAGCTGGCTGGAGAATTCTGGGAGTTGAAGTCCACCAGTCTTAAAGGTCTGCTCTTGAGTCACCTTGTCGCTGAGATGGGCAGCAGATAAATTTAATTAATGAATTTTATCAGCCTTGAAGAGATGCTGCTTGCCAAAGGGAGCAGCGATGGTTGGGTAGATCCAAAGCCAGATCAGGGGAAGAGGAGAATCTCCTTCCTGCTCCCTCCGATCTTCTCAAGATCCGTCTGTCCTCATGTCCATCATCCTAAAAGCCCAGGCAACTTGCAAATGCCACCCATGATTGCACAGCTCCTAGTCTACTCCATAAACACAGGCAGTCCTCGGTTTATGACCCGCAACTGAGCCCCGCATATTTCCGTCGCTAAGCGAGACAGTTATTAAACTGAGTTCTGCCCCGCTTTACGGCCTTCCTTACCGCAGCTGCAGAGCGGATCATTACGGTTGTTAAGGGAACCTGGCTTCGCTCATTGACGTTGCTCGTCAAAGGTCGCAAAAGGGGATCGCTGGGTCATAAATGTGAGTCAAATGTGAGCCGAGGGTCTGAATTTCGATCAGATCACCACGGGGATGTTGCCATGGCCGTAAAGTGTGAAAAAGGGGTCGTGAAAAATACGTCGCGTTTTTCAGTGCCGTTGTAACTTCGGACAGTCCCTAAGTGAATGGTCGTAGGTCGAGGACCCGCCTGTGGCTGAGGGGAGGGGGGTTTCGAGGCCTCACCTTGCTCTCCAAGCGGTCGCCGCTCAGCCGCAGTTCGTTGCGCTCTTTCTCCACCTTCTCCAAACGGCCCTTCAGCTGCTGGATTTCTTCCTGCAGGGAGAAAAAAGGGAAAGGAGGCTTTGAGAGGAACTCTGGGGTGCCCAGTTTTCTGGCCCTGGATTGGGAAGGGGGGCTTATTGGGAAGGTGGCCTCCCAGAAGGGACCCTGGAGGTCTTCTAGTCCAGCCCTTTGCCTCAGGCAAGGGTCCTTACACCTTCCCCACTTTCTCTTGAAGACCTCCAGGAATGGAGCACCCACAACTTCTGGAGGAAATTCCTTCCATTGGTTAATTCTTCTAATGGCCACGAAATTTCTCCTTAATTCCAGGTTGGATCTCCCACTCAGGAGTTTCTACACATTGCACAACCTCCCTCCCCTTTTCCTTCCTTCCTTCCTTCCTTCCTTCCTTCCTTCCTTCCTTCCTTCCTTCCTTCCTTCCTTTTTCCACCCTTGCTTCATTCCTTCCTCCTTCCTGTCTTTTTTCTTTCCTTCTTTCCTTCCTTCCTTCCTTCTTTCCTATCTATATTTTTTCCTTCTTTCCTTCTTTTCTATCTTTTCTCCTTCCTTCCTCCCTCTTTCCTTCTTTCCTATCTTTTTCCTTCCTTCCTTCCTTCCTTCTTTTCTCCTCCCTTCCTCATCTTTTTTCTTTCCTCCCTCCCCCCCTCCCTCTCTTCTCCTTCCTCCCTCTCTCCTTTTTTCCTCCTTCTTTCCTATCTTTTTCCTTCCTTCCTTCCTTCCTTCCTTATCTTTTCTCCTCCCTTCCTCATCTTTTTTCTTTCCTCCCTCCCCCTCCCCCTCTCTTCTCCTTCCTCCCTCTCTTTTTCCTTCCTTCTTTCCTATCTTTTTTCCTTCTTTCCTTTTCCTATCTTTCCTCCTTCCTTCCTCCTTCCTTTTTTCCTTCCTTCTTTCCTATCTTTTTCCTTCTTTCCTTCCTTCCTTCCTATCTTTTCTCCTTCCTTCCTTCCTTCCCCTCCTCCCTTCCTCATCTTTTTTCTTTCCTCCCTCCCTCCCCCTCCTCCCTCTTTTCTCCTTCCTCCCTCTCTTTTTTCCTTCCTTCTTTCCTATCTATCTTTTTTCCTTCTTTCCTTCCTTCCTATCTTTTCTCCTTCCTTCCTCCCTCCTTCCTTCTTTCCTATCTTTTTCCTTCTTTCCTTCCTTCCTTCCTATCTTTTCTCCTTCCTTCCTCCCTTCCCCTCCTCCCTTCCTCATCTTTTTTGTTTCCTCCCTCCCTCCCCCTCCCTCCCTCTTTTCTCCTTCCTCCCCCCCCCCCCCGAATCATCGGGCTGGAAGGGACTTGGGAGGCCTTGTAGTCCAACCCCTGCTCAAGAAGGAGAGATTATCCCATTTCAGAATGTCAGGCTGTTCGATCTCTTATTGAGAACCCCCAGAAATGGAGCACCCACAACTTCTGAAGGGAAGGCATTTTTTGGACTAATCGTTGACTATCCCAAAATTCCACCCTATTTCCAGGTTGGTTCTCCCTCTGACTTCAATTCCCAGAATTCCCCAGCCAGCATGCTTTCAGCTGGGTGGGTGTAGAATCCTAGGATGGCAGGAAAGGGAGCCTGGAGGTCTTCTAGTCCAGCCCTCTGCCCGGGGCCCATGTCTTTATACCGTCCCTGAGAAACGGAGGGCCAATCTTCTCTTGATCCTGATCCAACCCTTATTGGCTGGGGAATTCTGGGAGTTGAAGTCCACCCATCTTAGACTCGCCAAAGGTTGAGAGGCCTTGAGCTAGAAGGATCAACGGTCAACCAGACAACTTCCCCAGTTGTTCTTAAAGACCCACAACCTAGGGTCCCTCCCTCCCTCTCTCCCTTCTCCAGCCAAGAGACCCACGCACATCTTTGGCCCGGATCTGGTCCTCCGTGAGCTGGACTTCGATGAGAGGCCGGACGGTGGTGAAGAGTTTCCACCAAGGCCAGTCCTTCACTCCCTTGTTCTTCTTGATGTTCTTCTGAACGCAGCGGATAGCCAGGTCCTGGATCTGCATTGGGGAGGTGACAAGAAGGGGGGAGGGGGAGAAAGCCTGTCAGGTCAAGAGGAGCCCCCTTCCTCTAGACAGGCCGAGACCCTCGGCCCTTCTCCGTGATCCTTGCCAACACTTCAAAAGGGCCAAAGGAAGAACTCAACTGACGAGAAGACCATGCTAGCTCTGTTTTGCTACATTTCTCTCTCTCATCTCTCTTTGTTTATCTCTCTTTTACCTCTCTATCTCTGTTTTATCTCTCTATTTATCTCTCTCATCTCTCTCTATTTATCACTCTTTTATCTCTTTTATCTCTCTATTTATCTCTCTCATCTCTCTATCTCTCTCTCTCATCTATTTATCTATCTCTATTTATCTCTCTTTTATCTCCCCATTTATCTCTCTTTTATCTCTCATCTCTATTTATCTTTCTTTTATCTCTCTATTTCTCTCTCTTTTATCTCTCTATTTATCTTTTTATCTATTTATCTCTCTCATCTCTCTCTCTCTCTCATCTATTTATCTATCTCTATCTCTTTTCTCTCGCGCTATTTATATCTCTCATCACTATTTATCTATTTATCTCTCCTTTATCTCTATTTATCTCTCATCTATCTCTTCTATCTATCTCTATCTCATCTATCTCTCTTTATCTATCTATCTCATCTCTCTCTCCATTTATCTTTTTTCTCTCTCATTTATATATATATATCGCTCATCTATCTCTCCATCTCTCACTCATCTCTCTCTCTATTTATATCTCTATTTATCTCTCTCTTTTCTCGCTCTATTTATCTCTCCTTCATCTATCCATCTCCATTTTTCTCTCTATCTCTCTCTCATCTATTTCTCTCTATTTATCTATCTCATTCTATTCTGTTCTGCTGTTCCGTTCCATTCCATTCCATTCCACTGAGAGATCTATCTACCTATCTATCCACCTACCTACCTCTCTGCCATCCATCTCACTTCGTTTCAGAGTGACTCTGGGCAACTTACAGCATAAACTGTATTACTCCTTCCTCTCTATAAGCATAGTCCTCAACTTAAAACCATTCGTTTAATGGCACTGAAAGAAGGGAGTTTCATGACTGTTCTTGACACTTAGCAGAATTCAGGTGTTTGGCTCGTATTTATGACGGTCGCAGCGCCCCCGGAGTCCCTCGATCCCTTTTTGTGGCGTTGTGTGAAGCAAAGTCACCAGGGAAGCCAGATTCGCTTACAGCTGTGTGACTCACTTAACAACCGCAGCGACTCACTGAACCAAAGTTGTAAAACAGGGCAAAATTCATTTAACTGTCTTGCTTAACGACGAAAATTTTGGGCTGAATTGTGGTCGTAAGTGAAGGGCTACGGGTAAAAGAATCCTAGGGTTGGAAGGGAAGGGACCCTTGGAGGTCTTCTAGTCCAACCCAGCCTGCCCAAGCAGGCATCCTTATGCTACCTGAGATGAAATCCAATCTTTGTCTAATCTTTTCTGGAAAACCTCCAGCCATGGATGGAGCGCCCTTATTATCGTCTGATTTTTGAAAAAAAAACATTTCTTGGGGGAAAAAAAAATGGTTTAATCTTGCCGAAAACCCAGGGCCCACCCTGAAGATCCAGGCCTCTGAACTCAAGAGATAATTGGCTTAATTATCTTATATTCACATTTTATATGTATGCTTATTTTTTAACGGTTCACCGCCCTCAGTCCTTCGGGAGAAGGGCGGTATAAAAATTAATTAATTAATTAAATGAATAAATAAATAAATAACAAGAGGGAGGGTTGGTTGACAGGAAAAAAACAGGAGGAGGATCACATATTTGATATGTTCTCCACTTTAAGTTCTTTGTAAAAAGAATAAAAGGCCGGGTAAAAATATAACTCCCAAAGGGAGATGAATTGTGGCTTAGAATTAGGGGGGGGCTCCTGTTTTGGTCCCTATCTTAAAAGTTGTCCCACAGGTGCTTTTTTTTTCCAGGAGGCAACTGGACTGTCTTGTGTTTTTTTTTTATTTTCCTTTGAAGACTTTTTGCTTCTCATCCAAGAAGCTTCTTCAGCTCTGAGTGGATGGTGGGGAAGGGAAGGAGGAATAAACCCATCAGGACAAGATTCGGCATTTCCATTTGTCTTTCAAGGACAAAGGCCCCTCTTTTGAAGGCAGCAAAGTCCATATTTCGGACACAGAGGACCGCTGGCTTGAAAGAGGGGTCCGAGGGGACATCTGTGTCCAAATTGAACAGCCCTCCCTCCACGGAGGGGGAGGGATATGACATCATCTATCTCCAGTCTACAACACAGTCGTTTTAGTAATTCCAAAAAGGCTCCACACCCATTTGCACCACTCAGGTGACCCTGAGGACATAGGTAAACCTCCAAGGGGCCTCAAAGACCCTCTAAAATAGGGTTTCTCAACTTTAGTAGCTTGAAGGTGGGTGGACTTCAACTCCCAGAATCCCCCAGCCAGCGCTGCTGGCTGGGGGATTCTGGGAGTTGAAGTCCACCCATCTTCAAGCTTCCAAGGTTGAGAAACACTGCTCTCAAAGGATGCAAATGACCATCTGTCTGCAAGGAATATAAATCCTTCCATCTTCCACCATTCAGTCAGAACTGAGGATGCTTCTAGGATGAGAAGTGAAACTTCTTCGAAGAAAAAACCAAAAAGTTTGGTTGCCTCTTGGAAAAAAAGCTCCTTTGGCACAACTGTGACCCGGATGACTGGGGAATCTCCACAGACATATCTTAACAGTTGTACCCCCAAAACCTCTAGAGGAGGAGGAGGAGGAGGAGGAGGAGGAAGACGAATATGGGGTCCCTGGTGCTCTCTGAGTTGGGGTGATTTCTTGGCAGACATTTTGCTCGCGCAACGAGCACAAAATCTTTTAAGCCGCCCCGAGTCATCTTGGAGGGGGTGCTGGAAATTTAATCAATAAATATAAACAAATCAATCAAAAATAAAATGAAGAGAGAAAAGAGAAGAGCCCCTTGCACTGCTTTTGTGAACCCACCACTCTCCACCCCCCCAACCCCCCAATGGCCCCCCCAGACCCACCCGCCTTGCCTTCCTTTCTCCAGGACAGACAAGGCGGTTCTCCGCACGCACATACACACCTACACACAAACACAACCTTGCTGGAGAATGGTGAAGAGGCACGGGGAGCACGCCATCCCCTTCCTACCTGTTGCAGGGCTGAAGAGGCAGTTTTCAAGGCCGAGTGGGGAGGAGAGGGAGACAAGTGGAGTGGGGGCGGGTGAGTGGGTGGGTGGGTGGGAAGGAAACAGCTTCCGTTGCTGCTCCTTCAGATGGTTTCCTTATGGAGCCCACAGTTCTACTTCCCGGTCGGAGAATTTTTTTGGAAGAGGCAAAGCTGCCCATTTTAGGATAAGAAGAGAGGCAGCGGAGGGGGGGAGGGCAGGAGTGTGTTTCTCTGTGTGTGTGCGTGTGCGTGTGTTGTACGTGTGAGTCACTGCATTTCTTCCTCGCCTGACTTTTAAGGAAAATATATCTGCACGCCCAGCTATACAGAGGCACAGGGGTCCTTGGTGCTCTCTGAGCTGGCTCTCTTTCCTGCAGATGTTTCAAGACCCAAAGTAGGTAAAATGATCATGGCTAGCAGGGAGGGGGGGGGTTGGGGAGAGAAGGAGGAGGAGGAGGAAGAAGAGAAAGAAGAGGAAGAGGAGGAGGAGGAGGAGGAGGAAGGGGAGAAGGAGGAGGAGGAAAAGGAAGAGGAGGAGGAGGAGGAAGAGGAGGAAGAGGAAGAGGAGAAGGAGGAAGAAGAGAAGGAAGGAGAAGGAGGAAGAGGAGAAGGAGGAGGAGGAAGAGGAGAAGGAGGAAGAAGAGAAGGAGCAGGAGGAGGAAGAGGAGGAAGAGGAAGAGGAGAAGGAGGAGGAGAAGAAGAGAAGGAGGAAGAGGAGGAGGAGGAGGAGGAAGAGGAGAAGGAGGAAGAAGAGAAGGAGGAGGAAGAGGAGGAAGAGGAAGAGGAGAAGGAGGAGGAGGAGGAGAAGGAGGAAGAGGAGAAGGAGGAGGAAGAGGAGAAGGAGGAGGAGGAGGAAGAGGAGGAAGAAGAAGAGGAGAAGGAGGAAGAAGAGAAGGAGGAGGAGGAGGAAGAGGAAGAGGAGAAGGAGGAGGAGAAGAGGAGGAGGAAGAGGAGAAGGAGGAGGAAGAGGAGAAGGAGGAGGAGGAGGAGAAGGAGGAAGAGGAGAAGGAGGAGGAGGAGGAGGAGGAGAAGGAGGAGGAAGAGGAGGAGGAGGAGGAGGAAGAGGAGGAAGAGGAAGAGGAGGAGGAGGAAGAGGAAGAGGAGGAGGAAAAAGACAGTGAGGTCCTTGGTGCTCTCTGAGTTTGGCTGTTTCCATACAGATGTTTCATGTCCCAACTAGGTAAGAACATCAGTGCTAATAGGATGTGGCCTTTGCGGAGTGGAGGAAGAGAAGGAGAAAGAGAAGAAAGAAGGAGAAAGAGAACCGTGGGGTCCTTAGCACTCTCTGAGCGCGGTGGTTTTCCTAGCAGACATTTCGTGACCCAACTGGGTAACATCATCAGCACACCAATGATGTTCCCTAGCTGGGTCACGAAACGTCTGCCAGGAAAACCATCGAGCTCAGAGAGCCCCGAGGAGCCGCTCATGTCAGCCCCAGGCTACAAACCTTCCCCTTGACAGACAGACAGACAGACAGACAGCCTCCCTCCCTCCAGCGCCACCTACCTTCCTCTTCTTGAAGTGCTGGCGTGCGAGGAAGCCTCGGCAGGCGGCCTGAAACAGGGTGATGCTTCGGCAGAGTTGCTTATCCCGCTGCTCCTCCAGCTTAGCCAAGGTCCCTGCCCGAAAGAACACCTGGGGGGGGAGGTAGATGGGGGGGGGGGAGCAGAAGGAGAGAAGTGGGAGGGGGGCAATGCCAAAAGATGGGGTCAGTCCTGGCTGCAGTGCAGGCTCCCGCACGGAGAGACGGGGCTCGGACACCTGCTGGCCCCAACGAGAGTGGCGGAGTTTCAGAGGGGGTTTTCGGCTGAGAAGGGTCCTCCTCTGGGAGGGGGGATGCAGGGGTCCTGCAGGGGCCCCGATTAGGCCCTCCGAGGGCCCACAAGGGTTGGATTCCCTGGACCAGGGCAGGTGGCAAAAGGGAGAGTCGATGCCCCACTCCAGGTGCTGAACGGGCTTCCAAGGTGCCAGGGCGAAGCCAGGGAGCAGGGCATGGGGAGGGCCCTTTTCCTTCCCCCCACCCCAGCCTGGAGGCCTGGAGGCCTGGAGGAAGGAGACCCCCCCCCCCTCTTCTAACCGAGGCTGCGAGGGCTAAATGCTCCCCGTTTGGCAGGAGCCGCGGCAAGGAAGCTCCCCATAACTTGGTGGCTGCGAGGAAGCGTCTCGAATCTCCTCCTCGAGTGAATCAGCCATCCGCCCCCTCCCTGGAGGGAGGGGGGGGAGCTGGGCATCTTCCTGGCATGCCAGGGGGGCTGACTTCACTACCACCCCCGAGCGCTGCTGCTCCATGCGTGCGTGTGTGTGTGTGTGTGTGCACGCTCGCAGGACAAAAGCCAGAATCCTCATCGTGTCTCTCCTGCCAACAGCTTGCCTGGCATCCATCCACCGAGGCTGCATGTGGGATCGCCGTGCCCATCGTCCCCAGCCTGCGCAAGGCCCCGGGTGGGCTTGGAAAAGGTTGGGGGTGACTCTGGGCTCGTTTGCACATTCCAGGTTTCCTCGGAAAGATGGGGTGCGTCCAAGGTAGGGAGGAATGCGACCCGCCCGAAAAACACACCTCCCTGGCAAATTATAACACGCTGCAGAATTTGGAAATTGGCTGCGTTTGGCAAGTGCTTTTTGGAGGAGAAGGTGGGTGGGTGGCTGACACACTGGAAACAAGGCAGTCCTCGACTTACGACTGTCACTAAGCCCAGAACTACGGTGGTGAGTCATTCTGGTCCTAAAGCGAGGCACCCATGTAGGAAAATAATTTTACGGCCATTTCTGTGAACGACGCAGTTGTTATGCAAACCTGTTCATTTGAATTGGGGGGGGGGGGGGGTTGGCGGAAAAACTATCCAAATCTTGGGCACCTGACCACAGAGCAAAGCAACAGGGCATAAAGATTCATTTAGTGACGGTTTGAAGTTACAACGGCACTGGCCAAAGTGACCGTTCTTCACCCTTATGACCGTTCCAGCATCCTCACAGTCACAGGATCCAAATTTGGACGCTTGGCCACTGACTCGTATTTATGACGTGTCCCGAGCTCACGTGATCCCGTTTTGCAGACTTTCTGACCAGTGAAGTCAAAGGGGGAGAGGGGGGGGGAAGCTGGATCCACTTAACAACTGCGTTCCTAACTTAACAACTGCAGTGATTCGCTTAGCGACTGCGGCAAGAAAGGTCGTAAAACGGGGCGAAACTCCGCCTCGCTTAGCGATGGAAATGTTGAGCTCAATTTTAGTCGTTAAGTCGAGGACTACCTGAACTTCCCGTCCTGGCAGGGACCCTCCTGTTGTGCACCCACCCACCCCCAAGACACGCCCCCCCCCCCCCGGTGGTCTTCTCGGCCCTGTTAATCTCACCCGGCTCAGGCCCATCTGGTAGCAACTTTGCTCCAACTCCAGGGACTGCAGCAGCTCATCCGCAGCCTGAAAGGGGGGGGGGGGGAGACGAGGTGGGGGGAGAGAGAAAGCAGAGGAGAGGAAGGGGGGGGGTCAGAGAGGACGTTCCCCTCCACCCCAAAAGCTCCAGGCCAGTGGTGAAATCCAAATTTTTTGACTACCGGTTCTGTGGGCGTGGTGTGGCTTAGTGGGCGTGGCAGGGGAAGGATACTGCACAATCCCCATTCCCACCCTACTCCAGGGGAAGGATACTGCAAAATCCCCATTCCTTCCCCACTCCAGGGGAAGGATACTGCAAAATCCCCATTCCCTTCCCACTCCAGAAGAAGGATACTGCAAAATCCCCATTCCTTCCCCACTCCAGGGGAAGGATACTGTAAAATCTCCATTCCCTTCCCACTCCAGGGGAAGGATACTGCAAAATCTCTATTCCCACCCTACTCCAGGGGAAGGATACTGCAAAATCTCTATTCCCACCCTACTCCAGGGGAAGGATACTGCAAAATCCCCATTCCTTTCCCACTCCAGGGGAAGGATACTGCAAAATCTCTATTCCCACCCTACTCCAGGGGAAGGATACTGCAAAATCTCTATTCCCACCCTACTCCAGGGGAAGGATACTGCAAAATCTCCATTCCCTTCCCACTCCAGGGGAAGGATACTGCAAAATCCCCATTCCCACCCTACTCCAGGGGAAGGATATTGCAAAATCCCTATTCCCACCCCATTCTGGAACCAACCAGAGGTGGTATGTTGCCAATTCTCCAAATTACTCAAAATTTCTGCTACCTGTTCGTCAGAACCTGCTGGATTTCATCCCTGCTCCAGGCTCCTCCTATGCACTCTGCCCTCCTCATGAGTGCAGCTACCCCAGGTCTTGGGGTAAGGAGGTCTAGGGACCCAGACCCCAGACCCAACCCCTGTCCACCTGGCCCAGCCAGCCCCTCCCCAATTCCACCCTGCGTACCCTCTTCTCATCCGTTACGATGTAATGGCGCCCGTGCTTCTTGGTCAGGTGAGGAGCCAGGACGTCGAAGCGCCGGCGGAACTCGGCAAAGGCCATGTGGTCAGGGTAGCCTGGGAGGGAGAGAAGAAGATAGGGGGGTGTCAAAAGGGGAGGGGGCTTGGGGTGGGGGCAGAAGGAGGATGGAGCAGCAAGGGCCAGCCTGCCTGGACACAAAATGTGGCTGTCCCACCAGACATCTGGAATGAGAGGGTCCACCTCTTCTCCAAAGAGCAGGACAAGAAACAATGGTTGGAAACTAATCAAAGAGAGAAACTTCCTGACAGTGAGGACGATTGACCAGCGGAACAGCTGGCCACCAGAAATTGTGGGTGCTCCATCTCTGGAGGTTTTCAAGAAGAGATTGGAGGGCCTTTTGTTTGGAACAGTGTAGGGTTTCCTGTTTGAGCAGGGGGTTGGACTAGAAGACCTCGGAGGTCCCTTCCAACTCGGTTATTCTGCTATTTTTTTCTTTCCTTCCTCTCCAGTCCCAGAACAGAATATGGGAATGGAATGGATGGAATACAATACAATACAATACAATACAATACAATACAATACAATACAATACAATACAATACAATACAATACAATACAGGAATGGAATGGAATGGAATGGAATGGAATGGAATGGAATGGAATGGAATGGAATGGAATGGAATAGGAAATATGGAATGAATGGAGTGGAGTGGAGTTGAGTGGAATGGAATACAATACAATACAATACAGGAATGGAATGGAATGGAATGGAATGGAATGGAATGGAATGGAATGGAATAGGAAATATGGAATGGATGGAGTGGAGTGGAGTGGAATGGAATGGAATAGAATAGGAAATATGGAATGGATGGAATAGAGTGGAGTGGAGTGGAGTGGAATGGAATACAATACAATACAATACAGGAATGGAATGGAATGGAATGGAATGGAGTGGAGTGGAGTGGAGTGGAGTGGAGCGGAGTGGAATGGGATAGAATAGGAAATATGGAATGGATGGAATGGAGTGGAATGGAATGGAATACAATACAATACAATACAGGAATGGAATGGAATGGAATGGAATAGGAAATATGGAATGAATGGAGTGGAGTGGAGTGGAATGGAATGGAATAGAATGGGAAATATGGAATGGATGGAATAGAGTGGAGTGGAGTGGAATGGAATACAATACAATACAGGAATGGAATGGAATGGAATGGAATGGAATGGAATGGAGTGGAGTGGAGTGGAATGGAATAGAATAGGAAATATGGAATGGATGGAATAGAGTGGAGTGGAGTGGAGTGGAATGGAATACAATACAATACAATACAGGAATGGAATGGAATGGAATGGAATGGAATGGAATGGAATGGAATGGAATGGAGTGGAGTGGAGTGGAGTGGAGCGGAGTGGAATGGGATAGAATAGGAAATATGGAATGGATGGAATGGAATAGAATGGAATGGAATGGAACGGAACGGAATAAAAGAATAAGAATAAGAATAAGAATAAGAATAAGAATAAGAATAAGAATAAGAATAAGAATAAGAATAAAAATAAAAATAAGAATACGAATAAGAATAAGAATAGAATGAACTGGAAGGGACCTCGGAGGTCTTCTAGTCCAGCCCCCAGCTCAAGCAGGAGAACCTATCCCATTTCAGACCAGTGGCTGTCTAAACTCATCTTAAAAACATTTTGGCCTCGATTGATTCCTGCATTTAAGCCTCCTGGGGTCACGGGGATCCATATTTGCCAAAAATATTCTTTGTGGATTTATGGAAAACACCATCGACGGGGAAACGCGGCAGGGAAAGCCACAAGTCGAGTCCCCACGATGCCTTGCTTAACAACCGGGGTGATTCAATTGGCCATCATGAGGCCATAAAATCCATTGGCGGGTCATTATGTGGCCTCACTTAATGACCGCTCTGCTTAATGACGGATTATCCAGGCGTGGTTTTAAACCAAGGTCTGCCTGTATTGCAATAGGAAGGATCGGGTAGGATGCGAATGGCCTGTGTTTATTTTGGATTCATTTTCTCTGGATCGGAGAGAAAAACATGTTCTATTTTCATTCACTAATTAGTTATTTCTTTCGTTTTTGACTGTTTTATCGCTGTTGTGTCACTCCCCCTCCGCTCCCCCCCCCCGCCGGCTTTTATTCATTTTCTGGCACTTATGTTTAACCCCAAAAACATTTTTGCCAAGAAAGAAAGAAAGAAAGAAAAAAAAAAGGAAGGAAAGCTATAAAAGGAAACTCCTGCCAAAGCCTTCTCAAACGGAGAGCTCAAAGGGTTAAAGGAGGCCCATTAAAGCAATGAAATGCTTTCATATTATTATTAATTTTGCTCGTTTTCATTTGCAACAGGTAGAGCTTTATAGGTAGTTCTTGACTTACAACCGTTCTTCCTTTAGTGACCAAAGTTACAACGGTGCTGAAGAAAATGACTTTTTAGAATTTAGAATAACGGAGCTGGGAGGGACCTTGGAGGTCTTCTAGTCCAACCCCCTGCTTAGGCAGGAAACCCTACACCGTTTCAGACTTATGACCATGTTTCACACTTACGACCATATCAGCATCCCCCACGGTTGCGAGATCAAATTCAGACGCTCGGCAATTGAGTCATCTTTAGGACAATTGACAATCCAGTGGGGGGAGCTGGATTTTTGCTTAACGACCGCATGGTTCATTTGTGATTCGTTTAACAACCGTGGCACAAAGAAAAGGTCAAAAAAAGGGGCCGCAAGTCATTGAATGACTCCCTCGCCTAGCAACGGGGATTTTGAGCTTTACCTATGCCCCAGAGCACCAGAAGGCAGGACAAGAAACAAGGGATGGAAACTAAGCAAGGAGTAGAAGCAACTTGGAACTAAGGAGGAATTTCCTCACAGTGAGGACAATTCAACACTGGTCTCACCGGAAGTTTCCAGCCTCCAGAGGGCTTCGGGAAGGGAGGCCGTTTTCGCCCTCCCCAGGCTCCAGAGACTTTCTAGGGTCTCTGGTCCCACTGGAAGTTGGCAAACAGGTCATTTCTGGCCTCTGGGGAATGAGGAAGGGCCGTTTTCGCCCTCCCCAGGCTCCTAGAAAGGCTCTGGAGCCTGGGGAGGGTGAAAAACGGGCCTTCTGGTCCCACTGGAAG
Source organism: Coluber constrictor foxii (assembly GCA_038048745.1). Lineage (NCBI taxonomy): Eukaryota > Metazoa > Chordata > Lepidosauria > Squamata > Colubridae > Coluber > Coluber constrictor. Next base: position 344,743,743 of record CM075958.1, read on the forward strand.
TTGGCAAACAGGTCATTTCTGGCCTCTGGGGGAATGAGGAAGGCTGTTTTCGCCCTCCCCAGGCTGCTAGAAAGGCTCTGGAGCCTGGGACAGCAAAAAACGGGCCTTTTGATCCCACTGGAAGTTGGCAAACAGGTCATTTCTGGCCTCCGGGGGAATGAGGAAGGACGTTTTTGCCCTCCTCAGGCTCCTAGAAAGGCTCTGGAGCCTGGGGCGGGCGAAAAACGGGCCTTCTGGTCCCACTGGAAGTTGGCAAACAGGTCATTTCTGGCCTCTGGGGAAGTGGGGAAGGCCGTTTTCGCTCTCCTCAGGATCCTAGAAGGACTCTGGAGCCTGGGGTGGGTGAAAAATGGGTCTACTGGGCTCATCATGCCATCGCATGCCAAAAGCGGGGGTCGCACAGGGGGGTTGTGCGCACATGTGCAGGGGACAGGGCACATAGAATTTGGGGGGTGAGTGCGCACAACATCCCCACTCCCCACCCTGCTTTGGGCACGTGATGGCATAAGGTTAGCCATCACTGATATAGGGTTTCCCTGTTTGAACAGGGGGCTGGACTAGAAGACCTCCAAGGTCCCTTCCAGCTCTATTCTAATAATTCTAATAATTCTAACTCCAATTCCAATTCTAATTATTCTAACTCTAATTTCAATTCTAATTTAATTATTCTTCTAATTCCAATTATTCTAATTCTAATAATTCTAACTCTTCATTCCCATTCCCATTCCCATTCTAATTCTAATTATTCCAATTCCAATAATTAATCATTATTCATTCTAATAATTCTTAGACTAACTTCATGGTCACCGTGAATGCCCACTGATCGGCACAGATTAAAATGAAATTTCGCTGCAGGCAGCTCTCAAAGGGTCACAGATCTGTGGTCGTACACGGAGGCAATTTTAAAGTGCCTTTTTTTGTCTCAGAGGGTGATGGAAGACGAACGCGGCTGCCTCTAAGCCCCCACCCTGGTCTTCCCCACCACCACCACCAGGTCCACCTTGTGCGTCTCCCAGGGACGTTTGGTGAAGCAACACCAAACATTAAAATGGAGGGAAGGCGAGGATCTCGAACCCGCACCACGGCTGCAGGCAAAGGCTCCCCCGGAATGGATTCCGCTATCGGATTGCAATTAAATTGATGGGCAAAGAGTAGCCTATGTTGATTTTTCAGATCTTAATTAATCATCAGCCTCATCGACCGGACGGCTCCTTTCCCTGCCTGCCGAGTCAGCCATTGATTCCCGAACTGCCGGCACGAAACCACACCGATTTTTGCTGCACGCCATCGGCAACTCGGCTCTGGAAATAACAAACACGCATTCCTGCAGAAAGGGGGAGGGGGCAGGAGTGGTCTGACCTGGGGTAGGGGGGTCTTTTCCAAGGAGGAGAGGCAGAAGGGACGGAGAACGGGGGGTCCCTGATTATTTACGGTCACAATTGGGAGCAGAATTTCCACGGCCGGGCAAGAGAGTGCTTCACTTGCGTCGTGTCCGATTGTATGACCCTTCTTTGCCGTGGTCGTTAAGCGAAATCGCTGTCGATGTTAAGTGAAGCAGACGGGCATTAAGCAAACCTGGCTTTCCTCCATTGATTTTGCTTGGGAAGAGACAGTTGTTGAGAACGTTACAGATAACAGAATAAGAGAGTGAGGTGGGACCTCAGAGGTCTTCGAGTCCAAACTCCTGGTTCAGTAGAAGACTCTATACCAGTGATGGCTAACCTTTTTGCCGTCGCGTGCCAAAAGCAGGGGGAGCAGGGGGGGGTCGTGGGTGCCTGTGCCCACATCCATAATTCAACACACCCCGCCCTCCCGTGCATCCACATGTGACCCCCTCCACACTTCCCCCTGCTTTTGGCACGCGATGGCGCAGTGGGCCTGGTAGGCTCCAACTGGCGCAGAGTGCGGCCGCGCGGGTGGTTATGGGAGCGACATGGCGCTCCTATGTAACACCCCTCCTGCGCGAGCTTCACTGGCTCCCGGTGGTCTTCCGAGTGCGCTTCAAGGTTTTGGTTATCACCTTTAAAGCGCTCCATGGCTTAGGACCTGGTTATTTACGGGACCGCCTGCTACCACCAATAGCCTCCCACCGGCCTGTACGCTCCCATAGAGAGGGGCTCCTCCGGGTGCCGTCGGCCAAACAATGCCGGCTGGCGGCCCCCAGGGGGAGAGCCTTCTCTGTGGGAGCACCTACCATCTGGAACGAGCTCCCCCCGGATATACGGAGGATCCCGGACCTGCGCACCTTCCGTCGCGCGCTCAAGACCTATTTATTCCAACAAGCCGGCCTGACCTAAGTTATTTTCTCCTTTTAATTATGAATTTTAATTTGTTTTAAATTATTGGGGTTTTAATTATCGGCCAAATTATTTAATTCGTTTTATTCTATTTTAAACTTTTGTATTGAAATGTTTTATTTATGGCTGTACACCGCCCTGAGTCCCCCAGGAGTAGGGCAGTTTATAAATCTAATAAATAATAATAAATAATAATAAATAATTTTTCCCCCTCCCCAGGCTCCAGAGGCTTTCTAGGAGCCTGGGGAGGGCAAAAACAGCCTTCCCCATCCCCCCCCCACCCCCGGAAGCCTTCTGGAGGCCAGAAACAGTCAGTTTCCTGACTTCCAGTGGGACCAGAAGGCCTGAAAATCATTTGGCCGGTGTGCCCATGCGTGCTGGAGCTGAGTTAGGGCAACACTCGCGTGCCCACCACCATGGCTCCGTGGGCCACCTGTGGCACCTGTGCCATAGGTTCGCCATCACGGCCCTAGGCAAATGGCTACCCAATCTCTTCTTGGAAACCTTCAGTGATGGAGAGAGAAGGGAAGGAAGGAAGGAAGGAAGGAAGGAAGGAAGGAAGGAAGGAAGGAAGGAAGGAAGGAAGGAAGGAAGGAAGGAAGGAAGGAAGAGGAGGAGAAGGAGGAGGACTGATGTGTCCTTGCTTCTCCATGAGATTGGTAGTTGTTTCATTACCCAACTACGTAATGTCATCAGTGCTAGAAGGAAGGAAGGAAGGAAGGGAAGAAGAGGAGGAGGAGGAGGAGGACTGATGTGTCCTTGCTTCTCCATGAGATTGGTAGTTGTTTCATTACCCAACTACGTAATGTCATCAGTGCTAGAAGGAAGGAAGGAAGGAAGGAAGGAAGGAAGGAAGGAAGGAAGGAAGGAAGGAAGGAAGGAAGGAAAGGAAAGCAGGCAGAATAACTGAGTTGGAAGGGACTTTGGGGGTCTTCTAGTCTAATCCCCTACTCCAGCAGAAGACCCTATATCATTTCAAATGGTTGTCTAATCTCTTCTTGAAAACCTCCAATGATGGAGCATTCACAACTTGTGGTGGCCAGCTGTTCCACTGATTAACTGTGCTCAGTGTCAGGAAATCTCTCCTTAGTTCTAAATTGCTTCTCTCCTTGATTGGTTTCCATCTGTTGCTTCTTGTCCTGCCTTCAGGGGCTTTGGAGAATAGCTTGACTCCCTCTTCTTTGGGGCAGCCCCTGAGATACTGGAAGACTGCTCTCATGTCTCCTCTAGTCTTTCTTTTTATTAAACTAGACATACCCAGTTTCTGCAATCGTTCTTCCTATGTTTCAACCTCCAGCTCCCCAATCCTCTTTCTTGCTCTTCTCCACACTCTTTCTAGAGTCTCCACATCTTTTTTATATATATATTTATATACCGCTGTGCTCTAATCACTCTAGGTGGTGGTAGGGGTTTAATTAGTTCGACTGATTATTTGTTCGATTTATATGCCGCCCTTCTCCAGAGACTCAGAGCGACTTACAATGCGTTAAGCAATCCTATCCTCACTTTCCCCAGGGCACAAACACCCCAGACCCAGATGGACACATGGCCGTTCTGGTATGCTTGAGACAAACGCATGTCCATCATTCGGCAAAAAAGTAAACAAATTAAATGAAATAAAAATAAGCAAAAATTGAGAACAATAACCTCCTAAGGTAATCACGAAATTCATGAATTAAAAGGGTGGATTTGATGGACCTCTTTTTCTGCCGTTCGTTTTCTATTTTTCTCTTTTGTGAGCCAGGCCTGTTCCTGGTCCAAGGTACCCAAATCCTTTCCCTCCGTCTCTTGATCCCTTCCTGCCCACGGAGTTGGGGACCCACCTTGGCGGTACATGCGGAGAGCATCGAGCAGACGGGATCCCCGGATCTGGGCTCTCAACAGGGGCACTTCCAGCTGCATTAGGCCGGCCTCGCAATGTTCCCCGTGCAAATCCAGCTCGCTGCTGCTCATCCGCTGGGCATAAGGGCCCTTGGCATCGCCTCGCCAGCCGTTGGCCTTGGGCAGGAAGCAGTGGACGAAATGCAGCTTGGATTTCTTGAGGGTGTCGATCAGGGCATCCTGATGGGTGGGAGAAGGAGACCACGGTCAAGAGTGGGTGGGGGGCCTGGCAGGAGAGGCGACTGTTTCCAAAGGACTGCTGACCGCTAGTCTGTCCAATGACCTCCCCCAATCACCAGCCAACAGGCCATCATCCCCTTTTCATTAATTTTGAACCTCCTTGTCTCTCTTTAAAGTTTATATACTGCTTTTATGCTTTGATATTTTAATGGACACTGCTCTGGGTCCCTATGAGAGATCGCTATAAGATGGGTGGACTTCAGGTCCCAGAATCCCCCAGGCAGCAATGATTTAAGAGGGGTGAATTTCAACTCCCAGAATTCCTTAGCCAGCATGCTTTAAGAGGGATGGACTTTGACTCCCAGAATTCCACTGCCAGTATCTAAGGGATTCTGGGAGTTGGAGTTCACCTATCTTCAAGCATGCCAGCTAGAGGATTCTGGGAATTTAAATCCACCCATTTTAAAGCATGCAGGCTGGGGAATTCTGGGAATTAAAATCCACCCCTCTTAAAGCATGCCGGCTGGGGGATTCTGGGAATTAAAATCCACCCCTCTTAAAGCATGCCGGCTGGAGGATTCTGGGAATTAAAATCCACCCATCTTAAAGCATGCCGGCTGGGGGATTCTGGGAATTAAAATCCACCCCTCTTAAAGCATGCCGGCTGGAGAATTCTGGGAATTAAAATCCACCCATCTTAAAGCATGCCGGCTGGGGGATTCTGGGAATTAAAATCCACCCCTCTTAAAGCATGCCGGCTGGGGGATTCTGGGAATTAAAATCCACCCCTCTTAAAGCATGCCGGCTGGGGGATTCTGGGAATTAAAATCCACCCCTCTTAAAGCATGCCGGCTGGAGGATTCTGGGAATTAAAATCCACCCATCTTAAAGCATGCCGGCTGGGGGATTCTGGGAATTAAAATCCACCCATCTTAAAGCATGCCGGCTGGAGGATTCTGGGAATTAAAATCCACCCATCTTAAAGCATGCCGGCTGGGGGATTCTGGGAATTAAAATCCACCCATCTTAAAGCATGCCGGCTGGAGGATTCTGGGAATTAAAATCCACCCATCTTAAAGCATGCCGGCTGGGGGATTCTGGGAATTAAAATCCACTCATCTTAAAGCATGCCGGCTGGGGGATTCTGGGACTGGAAGTCCACCCATCTTAAAGCATGCCGGCTGGGGGATTCTGGGAATTAAAATCCACCCATCTTAAAGCATGCCGGCTGGGGGATTCTGGGAATTTAAATCCACCCATCTTAAAGCATACTGGCTGGAGGATTCTGGGAATTAAAATCCACCCATCTTAAAGCATGCTGGCTGGGGGATTCTGGGAATTAAAATCCACCCATCTTAAAGCATGCTGGCTGGAGGATTCTGGGAATTAAAATCCACCCATCTTAAAGCATGCTGGCTGGGGGATTCTGGGAATTAAAATCCACCCATCTTAAAGCATGCCGGCTGGGGGATTCTGGGAATTTAAATCCACCCATCTTAAAGCATGCTGGCTGGAGGATTCTGGGAATTAAAATCCACCCATCTTAAAGCATGCCGGCTGGGGGATTCTGGGAATTAAAATCCACCCATCTTAAAGGATGCTGGCTGGGGGATTCTGGGAATTAAAATCCACCCATCTTAAAGCATGCTGGCTGGGGGATTCTGGGAATTAAAATCCACCCATCTTAAAGCATGCCGGCTGGGGGATTCTGGGAATTAAAATCCACCCCTCTTAAAGCATGCTGGCTGGGGAATTCTGGGACTGGAAGTCCACCCATCTTAAAGTTCCCTTTCCCTAGACATACAGGGTCCCATTTTCCTCTGGGCCCAGAACCACCAGAGACTCACCACCTGCAGCTTGATCTGGATGCACACGGACTTCTTCTTCACCGCAGCCACCCCCGTGGTGAAGGTCTTGCGCATGCTGGTGGCTCTGCGTAGGGCCAGCTGGGAGCCCCCCTCCAGGCCCGCGATGGAGCCCGAGAGCACCGTGGTGGCCCCAGCTCGGCCTGCAAAGAGGCTGCTGATGCTTTTCCTGAGGAAGGAAAAGGAAAGAGGAGAGAGAGAGGGAGGGAGGATGGGTGCCTTCTTTCCCCTCAAGATGAATTAACAGAATAACACTGTTATAACACTTCCTTTCTTCTTCTTTCCCTCTTTCCCTCTTCCCTTTCTCTTTTCCATCTTCCTTCCTTCCTTCCTTCCTTCCTTCCCTCCCTCCTTTCTTTCTTTCTTCCTCCCCATTTCCCTTTGTCATTTTACTCATCTTTTTCCTTTTCCTTCCTTCTTGGGTCATTTGTGGCTATGTAGGAATTCTAGGCAGATGCCTTGTTTGATTCTACCACCTTGTTCTGCCATTCCTTCTCCTACACAATTTACCTTCTCATCCTTTTTCCTTTCCTTCCTTCCTTCCTTCCTTCCTTCCTTCCTTCCTTCCTTCCTTCCTTCCTTCCTTCCTTCCTTCCTTCCTTCCTTCCTTCCTTCCTTCCTTCTTCCTTCCTTCCTGAATCATAGACTAACAGTTGGAAAGGATTTTGGAGATCTTCTATTGCAACCCCCTGTTTAAGCAGGAGACCCTTATACCCTTTCAAACAAATGGCTGTCCTCTCTCTTCTTCAAAGCCTCCAGTTTCAGAGGAAGGTCCTCCCGCCTGCCTGAGGTCAGAGTCTCCCTGGGCAGCCCAAGGGGGTTTGCTAGCCACCCCCCTCTCCCCCCAAAGGCCATCTGCCTTACTTTTGGGATTCCTGGAGGAGGATCAAGCTGTTCTGAGAGGCGGGATTTTGCCGAACGTAACTCAGCCAGCCGCTGGTGTCGTACTCCACCCAGTTGGTGCCGTAGCTGTGTCCCAGGAAGAAATGCCGAGGTTTATTGCTCCGGAGAAGCGGGTTGGAGGCTGCCAATTGAAGAGAGGCAAAAATTCAGGACTCTGGGCCCCCTCCCCAGCTATTCTCTGCCTCCCGAGCCCCAGCTGATCAGGAGGAAATGGGGATTATGCAGTAACCTTCCCTGCCACATCCACCAAGCCATGCCCCCACAAACTGTGCCCCACTGTTGTCGTAAATCGAGGACTACTGATCCTTGGCTCCCCTTGGGAGGCAGTTTCTGTTCCAAAGACAGAAGCCAAGAGGGGACACCAGAGCGACCCCACCAGATTCAGGGTGAGACCAGTTTATCCCAGTTCTGCATCCTTCCTCCCCCGAGTACCTTTTTTGTCTCCGTCCTGTGGGCCGTAGTGAGTGAAGAGCCGCTCGAGAAGACCCTCCTCGCTGCCCCCAGGCTGGAGGACTCCTCCTCCAACAGCCACAGCAGGCCACGGGCTTCGTCGGTCCGGGCCAGGGTGCGAACCTGCGGGGAGGCCCCCAAAGCATTACAGGATTGTCGACAGCGATGGGAGTCTCAAAGGGGCTTTTCCAAAAAGACCCTTTTGACTGGACTTCCTTGGGTTTTTCCTTGAAAACGTTTTGCTCCTGACCCAAGAAGCTTCTTCACTGGGACACTGAAAGAGGAGGGGGAGAGAGAGAGAGAGAGAGAGAGAGAGAGAGAGAGACAAAAAAGAGAGACAAAAAGACAGAAAGAAGGAAGGAAGGAAGGAAGGAAAGAAAGAAAGGGAGGAGAGAGGGAAGGAGGGAAAGAAGGAAGGAAGAAAGGAAGGAAGACGGGAGGGAGGGAGAGAAAGACGTAGGGAGGAAAGGAAGAAAGAAAGAAAGATAGGAGGGAGAGAGGGAAGAAGGAAGGAAGGAGAAAAAGAAAGAAAGAAAGAAAGAAAGAGAGAAAGAGAGAAAGAAAGAAAGAAAGAAAGAAAGAAAGAAAGAAAGAGAAAGAAAGAAAGAAAGAAAGAAAGAAAGACAGGAGGGAGAGGAAGGAAGGAAGGGAGGGAGGGAAGGAAGAAAGGAAAGAAGGAAAGAAAGAAAGGAAGGAAGGAAAAAGCATGAAAGAGAAAGAAAGAACGCAAGAGGAAGGAAGGATGGAAGGAAAGAAAGCAGGGAGGGAGGGAAGGAAGGAAGGAAAGAAGGGAGAGAGGGGAGGAAGGAAGGAAGGAAGAAAGAAGAGAAAAACAGCATGAAAGAGAGAAAGAAAGAAAGCAAGAGGAAGGAAGGGAGGGAGGGAGGGAGGAAAGAAAGAAAGAAGGGAGGGAGGGAAGGAGGGAAGGAAGGAAGGATGTGGGAGAACTGAAGAAGCTTCTTGGATGAGAAGCGAAACGTTTTCAAAGAAAAAACCAGTTACCTTCGGGGCAACCGTGACTTGGAGTGTTGAGAATCTCCCCAGATGGTCAGGGACTGGAGATTTGGGAGGGGGTCTGGAAAAGCAGAGGGACGAGAAGGGTCCAGCTGCCCCTCCCAGCCTGGCATGGCCCAGCCCCAAAGCCCCACAGGGGAGCCAGCCCAAGCGGCTGGCGGCAGGATCGGCTCCGTTCCTTCGGCTCCAGCCTGGAAACGCAACTTCCCCGCCAAGAATCAATACTTAATAAAAGAGGCTTCGGCTGCACGGAAATTCAATCCGAAGACTTAAGCCTCGTAATCACTCCCTGCAACATAGTGGGGAGCAATTGGGAGAAAGAGCTGCTCTCCATACAAACACACACAAAAACACAAACACAACCACACAGTCCTTGCGGCGGGAGTTGCTGGACTTCAGGCAGGGTTTGGCAGGAAAAATCAGGGAGGGGGCAGTTGTGAAAGGGCTTCCCAGAATCCCCCAGCCAGCAGGTTTTAACAGGGGTGGACTCCAACTCCCAGAATCCCCCAGCCAGCATGCTTTAAAACAGAGGTCTTCAACTTGGTTGCTTTAAGACTGGTGGACTTCAACTCCCAGAATTCTCCAGCCAGCTTTAAGACTGGTGGACTTCAACTCCCAGAATTCTCCAGCCAGCTTTAAGACTGGTGGACTTCAACTCCCAGAATTCTCCAGCCAGCATAGCTGGCTGGAGAATTCTGGGAGTTGAAGTCCACCAGTCTTAAAGCGGCCAAATTTGAAGACCTCTGCTTTAAAACATGGACTTCCCAGAATTCCCAGGAGCCAGATTCACTTAACAACTGAGTGACTCACTTAGCAACTGTGGCAAGAGAGGCAGGAACATGGGGCAAAAGTCACTGAACAACGATCTCGCTTAACCACGGAAACTTTATGCTTAATTACGGTCGTTACGCCGAGGACGACCTCTGCTAACCCAACAACTGCAACGATTCACTCAACAACGGTGGCAAGAAACAGTCCCTCTTAGCAGCGGAAATCTGGGGGGAGGGGGGCTCCGTTGTGGTCGTATGTCAAGGACTGCCTCCCTGTGCCCTTAACTTCTATAGTATCACGTCGCAGCCCGACCCTTCCCCGAGGCCAGGGGGTCCCACAGCCAGCCAAGCATGGGGCAGGAAGGGGAGAGACAGAAGAGGGGTTGGGGAAGAGTGGGGGGCCTTGAACCCCGTTTCCCATTCAGCTTACCAGTGCCTGGTGGGACGCTTCGTCCACTGTGGCCACGGAGCCCGAGACACTGGGCTCCAAGGCGTCTAAGGAGAGGTCTACGTTCTCCTAGAGAGCAGGGACAGAGGAGGGGTGATTAGTGTCCAGTGGCCACAGGTCCGAGGCGCCCAGAGAGAGGAGAGACGGAGACACCACTGGTCAGTGCGTTAGTCAGGAGAGAGTCCACCGGCCACCCCTCTACACCCCCCCCACCCCCACCCGCCTGGAAAGTGAAAGGAAATAAAATCCGGGTGGGCTGAAAGAGAGAATTCCCCCTGGGGAGAAAAGGTGAAGAGCAGGATTTGTGCCCTCTGGAGGGCCCAACATGTAGGGCAGGAGCTCCAAGCTTTGGCCATTGGAAGGCTTGTGGACTTCAACTCCCAGAATTCCAGGAGTCTTCAAGGGTCGCCCAGCTTGGAGACGACCATCTCATCTCGGCACAGGGCAAGCTCAGCCGAACAAAGTAACAAGGCTGGGGTGGGACCTTGGAGGTCTTCTAGTCCAACCTCCTGCTCAATCAGGGGACTCTACGCCACTTCAGGCAAATGGCTGTCCAGTCTCTTCTTGAAAACCTCCCGTGATGGAGCCTCCACAACTTCTGGTGGCCAGCTGTTCCGCTGGTCAATTGTTCTCAGAGTCAGGAAATCTCTCCTTAATTCCAGGTTGCTTCTCTCTTTGATTAGTTTCCATCCATTGCCCTTCCTTCCTTCCCTTCCTTTCCTCTCCTTCCTTCCTCCCTCCCTCCTTCCCTTCTTTCTTCTTTTTCTTTCTTTCTCTTCCTTTCTTTCTCTCTCTCTTTCTTTTTCTTTCTCTCTTTGTCCCTTCCTTCCTTCCTTCCTTTCCTCCCTCCCTTTCTTTCTTTCTTTCTCTTCCTTCCTTTCTCTCTCTTTCTTTTTCTTTCTCCCTCTCTCTATCTGTCCCTTCCTTCCTTCCTTCCTTCCCTCCCTCCCTTCCCTTCTTTCTTTCTTTCTCTTTCTTTCTTTTTCTTTCTCTCTCTGTCTGTCCCTTCCTTCCTTCCTTCCTTTCCTCCCTCCCTTCCCTTCTTTCTTTCTTTCTTTCTTTCTTTCTTTCTTTCTTTCTTTCTTTCTTTCTTTCTTTCTTTCTTTCTTTCTTTCTTTCTTTCTTTCTCTCTCTCTTTCTTTCTCTCTCTCTCTCTCTGTCTGTCCCTTCCTTCCTTCCTTCCTCCCTGCCTCCCTCCCTCCCATAGAATTATAGAATAACGAAGTCGGAAGGGACCTTGGAGGTCTCCTAGTCCACCCCCTATTCAAACCGGAGACCCTACACCATTTCAGACAAATGACTGTCCAGTCTCTCCTTAAAAACTTCCAGCAATGAAGCACCCACAACTTCTGGTGGCCAGCTGTTCCGCTGGTCAATTGTTCTCACAGTCAGGAAATTTCTCCTTAGTTCTCGGTTGCTTCTCTCCTAGTTGCCATCCTTAACAGAAGAACAGGGCCCTGGAGGTCTCCTAGTCCAGCCCACGCTCCTATGCTTTTACAAATGCTCCCGTGGCATTTACAAACTTCTGGTGGCCAGCTGTTCCACTGGTTAATTGTCAGGAGATTCCTCCTTAGTTCACCCCTTGATGAGTTTCCATCTGTTGCTTCCAGGTGCTTTGGAGAACAGGCTCACACACACGCCCCCATCCTCTTCCTATGGGTTGGGAGTCGCTCACTCCCCCCCTCCACCCCCACGCCCCCCCACCCCCGGGGAAGCCTACCTCCTTGTATCGCTCTCAGCTCCTGCACGAAGGTGCGTTCGTGAAAGAGCCCCTGCAGCCTCTCCTGGGCGTAGTTGTGGCACAGCTCCTCAAACGTGGCCCCCCGGCTCTGCCCGGCCATCTCGGGGTTCTGCAGCCGGGCGTGTCCACGATCATCATGGAGCACAAGGACCGCTGGCTGGACTTCAGCGCCTGCGGGGAAAGAGAGGGAGGACGGGGGGGTTGGGGTGTGTGTGTGGAATGATGTGGGAGGGTCCTGGGTTTCTGCCCCACTGGGCAGCAATTCCGCTTGGCTCATTGGACAAAAGGACATTAGGGGTAGTCCTCGGCTTACAACCACGACTAACACCCCCACCCCCAAATTTGGGTCGCTAAGCAGGGCAGTGAGTTTTTTTGTCCTGTCTGATAAGCTTTCCTGACACAGTTGTTAAGTGAAACAACTGCGGTGGTTAAGGTAGCCTCAAGGTTGTTAAGTGAAACACTGAAGGGGTTAAGGTAGCCTCACGGTTGTTAAGTGAAACACTGAAGCGGTTAAGGTAGCCTCAAGGTTGTTAAGTGAAACACTGAAGGGGTTAAGGTAGCCTCAAGGTTGTTAAGTGAAACACTGAAGGGGTTAAGGTAGCCTCAAGGTTGTTAAGTGAAACACTGAAACGGTTAAGGTAGCCTCACGGTTGTTAAGTGAAACACTGCAGGGGTTAAGGTAGCCTCAAGGTTGTTAAGTGAAACACTGCAGTGGTTAAGGTAGCCTCAAGGTTGTTAAGTGAAACACTGCAGTGGGTAAGGTAGCCTCAAGGTTGTTAAGTGAAACACTGAAGGGGTTAAGGTAGCCTCAAGGTTGTTAAGTGAAAACACTGCGGCAGTTAAGGTAGCCGCAAGGTTGTTAAGTGAAACACTCCGGTGGTTACGGTAGCCTCAAGGTTGTTAAGTGAAACACTGAAGGGGTTAAGGCAGCCTCAAGGTTGTTAAGTGAAACACTGCAGTGGTTAAGGTAGCCTCAAGGTTGTTAAGTGAAACACTGCAGTGGTTAAGGTAGCCTCAAGGTGTTAAGTGAAACACTGAAGGGGTTAAGGCAGCCTCAAGGTTGTTAAGTGAAACACTGCAGTGGTTAAGGTAGCCTCAAGGTTGTTAAGTGAAACACTGCAGTGGGTAAGGTAGCCTCAAGCTTGTTAAGTGAAGCACTGCAGTGGTTACGGTAGCCTCAAGGTTTTTAAGTGAATCGGGCTTCTCCGTTGACTATGCCTGTTGGAGGGTCGCAAAAAGGGATCATATGACCCTGGGACACTGGGGCCGTCATAAATACGAGTCAGTTGCCAAGGGCCTGAATTTTGATCACGTGACCATGGGGGATGCTGGAACGGTTGTAAGTCCGGGAAATGGTCCTAAGTCCCGTCTTCCAGTGCTGTTGTAACTCCGAATGACCAATAAAGGAACTGTTGTTACGTCAAGGACTAACTCTACAGGTAATGCTTGACTTACCGCCATTCTATCAGGTTCGCCTGATACGCCAGTTGCGGCCCTTTCTAGATCAGGAATCCCTACGCACAGTCACTCAGGCGCTCGTCACATCTCACTTGGACTACTGCAATGCTCTCTACATGGGGCTCCCCTTGGGATGCACCCGGAGGCTCCAACTGGTGCAGAATGCGGCCGCGCGGGGGATTATGGGAGCATCGGGACGCTCCCATGTGACACCTCTCCTGCGCGAGCTGCATTGGTTGCCAGTGGACTTCGGGTGCGTTTCAAGGTGTTGGTGATCACCTTTAAAGCGCTCCATGGCTTAGGACCAGGGTACTTACGGGACCGCCTTCTGCCACCAATTGCCTCCCACCGGCCGGTGCGCTCCCACAGAGTGGGCCTCCTCAGGGTGCCGTCAGCCAGACAATGCCGGCTTGGCAACCCCCAGGGGAGGGCCTTCTCTGTGGCAGCCCCCACCCTCTGGAACGATCTCCCTCCAGAACTGAGAACAATCTCTGACCTCCGGACTTTATCTCTTTCAGCTCACTGGTCTAGCCTGACCCTGTTGAATTTTTAAATTTTTTTAGAGTTGTAGGGTTGTTGTATTTTAATATTTATTGTTTTTCATTTTCAGCCAAAGTTTATATGGGTTTTATAATTTTAACTTTTGTGTACTGTTTTTTATTCGGCTGTTCACCGTCCTGAGTCTGTAAGGAGAAGGGTGGTATATAAATCTAATAAATAAATAAATAAATAAATAAATAAATTCGCATAGTGACCGTTTGAAGTTACAAGGGCACTGAAAAAAGAGACTTACGACCGTTTTTCATCCTTATGACCGTCGCATGGTCTCATGGACAGAATTCAGACATTAAGCCACTGATTCATACTTCTGACGTCGCAGTGTCCTAGGGTCACGTGATCCCCTTTTTGCGACCTTCCAATGAGCAAAATCAGTGGGGGGAAGCCCGATTCGCTTAACAACCAGTGTTAGTTAACAGCTGCAGTGATTTGCTTAAAGTCGTAAAACAGCTCAAAGAACTCACTGAAAACAGTCTCGGTTAGCCCAGGAAATTTTGGGCTCACTTATGTCGTAAGTCGAGGGAATACCGGTACCTTTTAATAACCCTGCCTGTCCATCCATGCCTTCGACCTTTATTTGATATGATTCCAGATTCCAATTATAGGTGATTTTTATTAAAATAAGAAAACAAAAAAAAAAGATATATAATCACAGGCATGGCATGGCTTTCATCATCCTCGTTTAATGACCCCCATAATCCCTTGCGGGGTGGAGTCTGGGCAACTGAATGGAGCTAGCAGAGCTCTGACTGGCCGGATGCCGTTCCTGTTGCCGATGAGGAGTTTTGATAGGTAGATATATTCCCATTGACCCAGAGAGAGAAATATCTGCTCTACCTAGGATCGAACTCACAGGCAACAGCGCCACCTCTAGGCCACCGCACCACTCTGCTGCCACGCAGGGCTTTGCTATAATGTCAATAAAGGAGGAAGCCCGTTTTGGTCGCGTCACTAAATATGTAGAATGAAACGATTTCTTAAAACCATCCTCAAACGTGTCATTTGCGCATTACGGTGTTGTGGCAACAGAGCCTCGTTAAGCGGGAGAAGATTTTCACAGCTAATTAGCCTATTGTCCAAAAATAAAAATAAAAAATCAAGCGGCAGAAAATTAGCCCGACGGAAGGACACGCTGAACTTGGCCTCGGAAAATCCCAGCATCGGCAGTCCTCGACTTACGACGGTGATAAAGAGCCTATGAATTTCCTGGCTATGAGAGGCAGCCGCGGAGTGAGTGTTTGCCACAGTCGTTCAACGAATCGCTGCTAAGTGAAGCGTGGGGTCGTTAAGCAAATCTGACTCCCCCTCCTTTCTCGGCTTTAGAAGGACGCAAGAATGGATCACATGACCCGGGGACACTGCGACCACCGTCATAAACAGGAGACAGTTGACAGGTGTCCAGATTTTGATGAGGGTGCTGAACGGTCGTAAGTGTGAAAAACCGGCCATTAAGTTGCTTTTTTTCAGTGCTGTTGTAACTTTGGTCACTAAACGGATGGTTGTAAGTTGAGGACTGCCTGTATTGGTAGGAGATGTGGGTACCATATGTGTGTGAATGGAGAAAGGACTAAAACTAAACTGATTTTTTTTACATCCAAAGAAGAGACTCTATCTAACCTTGTTTCTATTCTGAAATTGCTTCCGGATTTTGTTCTTTCAACGTAAAAAATAAATAAATTAATGAAACTTTGATTTTATTTTTGTGAACTAGGCAGGCTCCTGGTTCTAGAAATGGCTTCTACACACTTTTGTTGTGTAAAAGCGAAAAGTTGTGGTTGGCATGTCGATTATCTTCTAGTGTGCTAAAGAGAGTCGGAAGTTTCCTTTCCTCCCTTTACATTTCTTTCCACCTCTTCTTAGTTTCTCACT
>CM075958.1:344759376-344801876 GCA_038048745.1 Coluber constrictor foxii
GGTGAAATCCAAATTTTTTGACTACCGGTTCTGTGGGCGTGGTGTGGCTTAGTGGGTGTGGCAGGGGAAGGATACTGCAAAATCCCTTTCCCACCCCACTCCAGGGGAAGGATACTGCAAAATCCCCATTCCTTCCCCACTCCAGGGGAAGGATACTGCACAATCCCCATTCCCACCCTACTCTAGGGGAAGGATACTGCAAAATCCCCATTCCCTTCCCACTCCAGGAGAAGGATACTGCAAAATCCCCATTCCCACCCCATTCCAGGGGAAGGATACTGCAAAATCCCCGTTTGCACCCCACTCCAGGGGAAGGATACTGCAAAATCCCCATTCCCACCCTACTCCAGGGGAAGGATACTGCAAAATCCCCGTTCGCACCCACTCCAGGGGAAGGATATTGCAAAATCCCTATTCCCACCCCATTCTGGGACCAACCAGAGGTGGTATGTTGCCAATTCTCCGAACTACTCAAAATTTCCGCTACCTGTTCGTCAGAACCTGCTGGATTTCATCCCTGCTCCAGGCTCCTCCTATGCACTCTGCCCCCCTCGTGAGTGCAGCTACCCCAGGTCTTGGAGTAAGGAGGTCTAGGGACCCAGACCCAGACCCAACCCCTGTCCACCTGGCCCAGCCAGCCCCTCCCCAATTCCACCCTGCGTACCCTCTTCTCATCCGTTACGATGTAATGGCGCCCGTGCTTCTTGGTCAGGTGAGGAGCCAGGACGTCGAATCGCCGGCGGAACTCGGCAAAGGCCATGTGGTCAGGGTAGCCTGGGAGGGAGAGAAGATGATAGGGGGGTGTCAAAAGGGGAGGGGGCTTGGGGTGGGGGCAGAAGGAGGATGGAGCAGCAAGGGCCAGCCTGCCTGGACACAAAATGTGGCTGTCCCACCAGACATCTGGAATGAGAGGGTCTATCTGTTCTCCAAAGAGCAGGACAAGAAACAATGGTTGGAAACCAATCAAGGAGAGAAGCAGCCTAGAAATTAGGAGAAACTTCCTGACAGTGAGGACGATTGACCAGCGGAACAGCTGGCCACCAGAAATTGTGGGTGCTCCATCTCTGGAGGTTTTCAAGAAGAGATTGGAGGGCCTTTTGTTTGGAACAGTGTAGGGTCTCCTGCCTAAGCAGGGGGTTGGACTAGAAGACCTCCGAGGTCCCTTCCAACTCGGTTATTCTGCTATTTTTTTCTTTCCTTCCTCTCCAGTCCCAGAACAGAATATGGGAATGGAATGGAATGGATGGAATGGAATGGAATACAATACAATACAATACAATACAATACAATACAATACAATACAATACAATACAATACAATACAATACAATACAATACAATACAATACAATACAATACAATACAATACAGGAATGGAGTGGAGCGGAGTGGAATGGAATGGAATGGAATGGAAAAGAAGAAAAAGAAGAAGAAGAAGAAAAAGAAGAAGAAGAAGAAAAAGAAGAAGAAGAAGAAGAAGAAGAAGAAGAAGAAGGAGGAGGAGGAGGAGGAGGAGGAGGAGGAGGAGGAGGAGGAGGAGGAGGAAGAGGAGAAGGAGGAGGAAGAGGAAGAGGAGGAGGAGGAAGAGAAGGAGGTGGAAGAGGGAGGAAGAGAAGAGGGAGAAGAGGAAGAGGAGGAAGGGGAGAAGGAGGAGGAAGAGGAGGAGGAGGAGGAGGAAGAAGAAGGAAGAAGAAGGAGAAGGAGAAGGAGAAGGAGAAGGAGAAGGAGAAGAAGAAGAAGAAGAAGAAGAAGAAGAAGAAGAATGAGCTGGAAGGGACCTCGGAGGTCTTCTAGTCCAGCCCCCAGCTCAAGCAGGAGAACCTATCCCATTTCAGACCAGTGGTTGTCTAAACTCATCTTAAAAACATTTTGGCCTCAATTGATTCCTGCATTTAAGCCTCCTGGGGTCACAGGGATCCATATTTGCCAAAAATATTCTTTGTGGATTTATGGAAAACACCATCGACGGGGAAACGCGGCAGGGAAAGCCACAAGTCGAGTCCCCACGATGCCTTGCTTAACAACCGGGGTGATTCAATTGGCCATCATGAGAACAGAAGGCCATAAATCCATTGGCGGGTCATTGTGTGGCCTCACTTAACAGCCGTTCTGCTTAATGGCGGATTATCCAGGCGTGGTTTTAAACCAAGGTCTGCCTGTATTGCAATAGGAAGGATCGGATAGGATGCGAATGGCCTGTGTTTATTTTGGATTCATTTTCTCTGGATCGGAGAGAAAAACATGTTCTATTTTGTTCACTAATTAGTTATTTCTTTCGTTTTTGACTGTTTTATCGCTGTTGTGTCACTCCCCCTCCGCTCCCCCCCCCCCCGCCGGCTTTTATTCATTTTCTGGCACTTATGTTTAACCCCAAAAACATTTTTTGCCAAGAAAGAAAGAAAGAAAGAAAAAAAAAAAGGAAGGAAAGCTATAAAAGGAAACTCCTGCCAAAGCCTTCTCAAACGGAGAGCTCAAAGGGTTAAAGGAGGCCCATTAAAGCAATGAAATGCTTTCATATTATTATTAATTTTGCTCGTTTTCATTTGCAACAGGTAGAGCTTTATAGGTAGTTCTTGACTTACAACCGTTCTTCCTTTAGTGACCAAAGTTACAACGGTGCTGAAGAAAATGACTTTTTAGAATTTAGAATAACGGAGCTGGGAGGGACCTTGGAGGTCTTCTAGTCCAACCCCCTGCTTAGGCAGGAAACCCTACACCGTTTCAGACTTATGAGCGTGTTTCACACTTACGACCATGGCAACATCCCCTGCGGTCGCGAGATCAAATTCAGACGCTCGACAATTGAGTCATCTTTAGGACAATTGACAATCCAGTGGGGGGAGCTGGATTTTCGCTTAACGACCGCATGGTTCATTTGTGATTCGTTTAACAACCGTGGCACAAAGAAAAGGTCAAAAAAAGGGGCCGCAATTCATTGAATGGCTCCCTCAACTAGCAATGGGGATTTTGAGCTTTACCTATGCCCCAGAGCACCAGAAGGCAGGACAAGAAACAAGCGATGGAAACTAAGCAAGGAGTAGAAGCTACTTGGAACTAAGGAGGAATTTCCTCACAGTGAGGACAATTCAACAGTAGTCTCATTGGAAGTTTCTAGCCTCCAGAGGGCTTCGGGAGGGGCGGCCGTTTTTGCCCTCCCCAGGCTCCTAGAAAGGCTCTGGAGCCTGGAGAGGGCGAAAAATGGGCCTTCTGGTCCCACTGGAAGTTGGCAAGCAGGCCATTTCTGGCCTCCGGGGGAATGAGGAAGGCCGTTTTCACCCTCCCCAGACTCCTAGAAAGGCTCTGGAGCCTGGGGAGGGTGAAAAACGGGCCTTCTGATCCCACCGGAAGTTGGCAAACAGGCCATTTCTGGCCTCCGGAAGGCCTCTCGGGGAATGAGGAAGGCCGTTTTCTCCCTCCCCAGGCAGCTAGAAAGGCTCTGGAGCCTGGGGAGGGTGAAAAACGGGCCTACTGGGCCCATCATGCCATCGCATGCCAAAAGCGGGGGTCGCACAGGGGGTTGTGCGCACATGTGCAGGGGACAGGGCACATAGAATTTGGGGGGGGTGAGTGCGCACAACATCCCCACTTCCCCATCCCCGCTTTTGGCACGTGATGGCATAAGGTTAGCCATCACTGATATAGGGTTTTCCTGTTTGAACAGGGGGCTGGACTAGAAGACCTCCAAGGTCCTTCCAGCTCTATTCTAATAATTCTAATAATTCTAACTCCAATTCCAATTCTAATTATTCTAACTCTAATTTCAATTCTAATTTTAATTATTCTTCTAATTCCAATTATTCTAATTCTAATAATTCTAACTCTTAATTCCCATTCCCATTCCCATTCTAATTCTAATTATTCCAATTCCAATAATTAATCATTATTCATTCTAATAATTCTTAGACTAACTTCATGGTCACCGTGAATGCCCACTGATCGGCACAGATTAAATGAAATTTCGCTGCAGGCAGCTCTCAAAGGGTCACAGATCTGTGGTCGTACACAGAGGCAATTTTAAAGTCCTTTTTTGTCTCAGAGGGTGATGGAAGACGAACGCGGGTGCCCCTAAGCCCCCACCCTGGTCTTCCCCACCACCACCACAAGGTCCAACTTGTGTGTCTCCCAGGGACGTTTGGTGAAGCAACACCAAACATTAAAACGGAGGGAAGGCGAGGATCTCGAACCTGCACCACGGCTGCAGGCAGAGGCTCCCCCGGAATGGATTCCGCTATCGGATTGCAATTAAATTGATGGGCAAAGAATAGCCTCTGTTGATTCTTCAGGTCTTAATTAATCATCAGCCTCATCGACCGGACGGCTCCTTTCCCTGCCCGCCGAGTCAGCCATTGATTCCCGAACTGCCGGCACGAAACCACACCGATTTTTGCTGCACGCCATCGGCAACTCGGCTCTTGCAATAACAAACACGCATTCCTGCAGAAAGGGGGGAGGGGGCAGGAGTGGTCTGACCTGGGGTGGGGGGGGGTCTTTTCCAAGGAGGAGAGGCAGAAGGGACGGAGAACGGGGGGTCCCTGATTATTTACGGTCACAATTGGGAGCAGAATTTCCACGGCCGGGCAAGAGAGTTCTTCACTTGCATCGTGTCCGATTGTATGACCCTTCTTTGCCGTGGTCGTTAAGCGAAATTGCTGCCGTTGTTAAGTGAAGCAGACGGGCATTAAGCAAACCTGGCTTTCCTCCATTGATTTTGCTTGAGAAGAGACAGTTGTTGAGAACGTTACGGATAACAGAATAAGAGAGCGGGGTGGGACCTCGGACATCTTCGAATCCAAACTCCTGGTTAAGTAGACGACGCTATACCAGTGATGGCTAACCTTTTTGCCATCACGTGCAAAAAGCGGGGGGAGCGGGGGGGGGGTCATGGGTGCCTGTGCCCACATCCATAATTCAACACACCCCGCCCTCCCATGCATGCACATGTGACCCCCCCACACTTCCCCCTGCTTTTGGTACACAATGGCACAGTGGGCCTGGTAGGCCCATTTTTTTCCCCCTCCCCAGGCTCCAGAGGCTTTCTAGGAGCCTGGGGAGGGCAAAAACAGCCTCCCCCCCCTCCCCCGGGAAGCCTTCTGGAGGCCGGAAACAGTCAGTTTCCTGACTTCTGGTGAGACCAGAAGGCCTGAAAATCAGTTGGCCGGTGTGCCCATGCGTGCTGGAGCTGAGTTAGGGCAACACTCGCGTGCCCACCACTATGGCTCCGTGGGCCACCTGTGGCACCTGTGCCATAGGTTCGCCATCACGGCCCTAGGCAAATGGCTACCCAGTCTCTTCTTGGAAACCTTCAGTGATGGAGAGAGAAGGGAAGGAAGGAAGGAAGGAAGGAAGGAAGGAAGGAAGGAAGGAAGGAAGGAAGGAAGGAAGGAAGGAAGGAAGGCAAGCAGGCAGAATAACCGAGCTGAAAGGGACCTTGGAGATCTTCTAGTCCAACCCCCTGCCCAGGAAGGAAACCCTACACCACTTCAGACAAACAGTTATCCAATCTCTTCTTAAAAATTTCCAGTGTTGGAGCATTCACAACTTCTGCAGGCAAGTTGTTCCACTGAATAATTGTCCTCACTGTCAGGAAATTCCTCCTTAGTTCTAAGTTGCTTCTCTCCTTGATTAGTTTCCATCCTTTGCTTCTTGTCCTGCCTTCAGGGGCTTTGGAGAATAGCTTGACTCCCTCTTCTTTGGGGCAGCCCCTGAGATACTGGAAGACTGCTCTCATGTCTCCTCTAGTCTTTCTTTTATTAAACTAGACATACCCAGTTCCTGCAACCGTTCTTCATATGTTTCTGCCTCCAGCTCCCCAATCCTCTTTGTTGCTCTTCTCCGCACTCTTTCTAGAGTCTCCACATCTTTTATATATATATATTTATATACTGCTGTGCTCTAATCACTCTAGGTGGTGGTAGGGTTTAATTAGTTCGACTGATTATTTGTTCGATTTATATGCCGCCCTTCTCCAGAGACTCAGAGCGGCTTACAATGCATTAAGCAATCCTATCCTCACTTCCCCCAGGGCACGAACACCCCAGACCCAGATGGACACATGGCCGTTCTGGTATGCTTGAGACAAACGCATGTCCATCATTCGGCAAAAAAGTAAACAAATGAAATGAAATAAAAATAAGCAAAAAATTGAGAACAATAACCTCCTAAGGTAATCACGAAATTCATGAATTAAAAGGGTGGATTTGATGGACCTCTTTTTCTGCCGTTCGTTTTCTATTTTTCTTTTTTGTGAGCCTGTTCGTGGTCCAAGGTACCCAAATCCTTTCCCTCCGTCTCTTGACCCCTTCCTGCCCATGGAGTTGGAGACCCACCTTGGCGGTACATGCGGAGAGCATCGAGCAGACGGGATCCCCGGATCTGGGCTCTCAACAGGGGCACCTCCAGCTGCATCAGGCCGGCCTCGCAATGTTCCCCGTGCAAATCCAGCTCACTGCTGCTCATCCGCTGGGCATAAGGGCCCTTGCATCGCCTCGCCAGCCGTTGGCCTTGGGCAGGAAGCAGTGGACGAAATGCAGCTTGGACTTCTTGAGGGTGTCGATCAGGGCATCCTGATGGGTGGGAGAAGGAGACCACAGTCAAGAGTGGGTGGGGGGCTTGGCAGGAGAGGCGACTGTTTCCAAAGGACTGCTGACCGCTAGTCTGTCCAATGACCTCCCCAATCACCAGCCAACAGGCCAACATCCCCTTTTCATTAATTTTGAACCTCCTTGTCTCTCTTTAAAGTTTATATACTGCTTTTATGCTTTGATATTTTAATGGGCGCTGCTCTGGGTCCCTATGAGAGATCGCTATAAGAGGGGTGGACTTCAGGTCCCAGAATCCCCAGGCAGCAATGATTTAAGAGGGATGAATTTCAACTCCCAGAATTCCTTAGCCAGCATGCTTTAAGAGGGATGGACTTTGACTCCCAGAATTCCACTCCCAGTATCTAAGGGATTCTGGGAGTTGGAGTTCACCCATCTTCAAGCATGCCGGCTAGAGGATTCTGGGAATTAAAATCCACCCATCTTAAAGCATGCCGGCTGGGGGATTCTGGGAATTAAAATCCACCCATCTTAAAGCATACTGGCTGGGGGATTCTGGGAATTAAAATCCACCCATCTTAAAGCATGCTGGCTGGGGGATTCTGGGAATTTAAATCCACCCATCTTAAAGCATGCTGGCTGGGGGATTCTGGGAATTAAAATCCACCCATCTTAAAGCATGCTGGCTGGGGATTCTGGGAATTTAAATCCACCCATCTTAAAGCATGCTGGCTGGGGGATTCTGGGAATTTAAATCCACCCATCTTAAAGCATGCTGGCTGGGGGATTCTGGAATTAAAATCCACCCATCTTAAAGCATGCTGGCTGGGGGATTCTGGGAATTAAAATCCACCCATCTTAAAGCATGCTGGCTGGGGATTCTGGGAATTTAAATCCACCCATCTTAAAGCATGCTGGCTGGGGGATTCTGGGAATTAAAATCCACCCATCTTAAAGCATGCTGGCTGGGAGATTCTGGGAATTAAAATCCACCCATCTTAAAGCATGCTGGCTGGGGGATTCTGGGAATTAAAATCCACCCATCTTAAAGCATGCTGGCTGGGGGATTCTGGGAATTAAAATCCACCCATCTTAAAGCATGCTGGCTGGGGGATTCTGGGAATTAAAATCCACCCATCTTAAAGCATGCTGGCTGGAGGATTCTGGGAATTAAAATCCACCCATCTTAAAGTATGCTGGCTGGGGGATTCTGGGAATTAAAATCCACCCATCTTAAAGCATGCTGGCTGGGGGATTCTGGGAATTAAAATCCACCCATCTTAACACATGCTGGCTGGAGGATTCTGGGAATTAAAATCCACCCATCTTAAAGCATGCCGGCTGGAGGATTCTGGGAATTAAAATCCACCCATCTTAAAGCATGCTGGCTGGAGAATTCTGGGAATTAAAATCCACCCATCTTAAAGCATGCCGGCTGGAGATTCTGGGAATTAAAATCCACCCATCTTAAAGCATGCCGGCTGGAGGATTCTGGGAATTAAAATCCACCCATCTTAAAGCATGCTGACTGGAGAATTCTGGGAATTAAAATCCACCCATCTTAAAGCATGCCGGCTGGGCGATTCTGGGAATTAAAATCCACCCATCTTAAAGCATGCCGGCTGGGGGATTCTGGGAATTAAAATCCACCCATCTTAAAGCATGCTGGCTGGGGGATTCTGGGAATTTAAATCCACCCATCTTAAAGCATGCTGGCTGGGGGATTCTGGGAATTTAAATCCACCCATCTTAAAGCATGCTGGCTGGGGGATTCTGGGAATTAAAATCCACCCATCTTAACACATGCTGGCTGGAGGATTCTGGGAATTAAAATCCACCCATCTTAAAGCATGCCGGCTGGAGGATTCTGGGAATTAAAATCCACCCATCTTAAAGCATGCTGGCTGGAGAATTCTGGGAATTAAAATCCACCCATCTTAAAAGCATGCCGGCTGGAGGATTCTGGAATTAAAATCCACCCATCTTAAAGCATGCCGGCTGGAGGATTCTGGGAATTAAAATCCACCCATCTTAAAGCATGCTGACTGGAGAATTCTGGGAATTAAAATCCACCCATCTTAAAGCATGCTGGCTGGAGAATTCTGGGAATTAAAATCCACCCATCTTAAAGCATGCCGGCTGGGGGATTCTGGGAATTAAAATCCACCCATCTTAAAGCATGCCGGCTGGGGGATTCTGGGAATTAAAATCCACCCATCTTAAAGTTGCCTTTCCCTAGACATACAGGGTCCCATTTTCCTCTGGGCCCAGAACCACCAGAGACTCACCACCTGCAGCTTGATCTGGATGCACACGGACTTCTTCTTCACCGCAGCCACCCCTGTGGTGAAGGTCTTACGCATGCTGGTGGCTCTGCGCAAGGCCAGCTGGGAGCCCCCCTCCAGGCCCGCGATGGAGCCTGAGAGCACCGTGGTGGCCCCAGCTCGGCCTGCGAAGAGGCTGCTGATGCTTTTCCTGAGGAAGGAAAAGGAAAGAGGAGAGAGAGAGAGAGAAGATGGGTGCCTTCCTTCCCCTCAAGATGAATTAACAGAATAACACTGTTATAACACTTCCTTTCTTCTTTCCTTCCCTCTTCCCTTTCTCTTTCCCATCTTCCTTCCTTCCCTCCCTCCTTTCTTTCTTCCTCCCTCCCTTTCCATTTCCCTTTGTCATTCTACTCATCTTTTTTCCTTTTCCTTCCTTCTTGGGTTCATTTGTGGCTATGTAGGGATTCTAGGCAGATGCCTTGTTTGATTCTACCACCTTGTTCTGCCATTCCTTCTCCTACACAATTTACCTTCTCATCCTTTTTCCTTTCAGATCTTCCTTCCTTCCTTCCTTCCTTCCTTCCTTCCTTCCTTCCTTCCTTCCTTCCTTCCTTCCTTCCTTCCTTCCTTCCTTCCTTCCTTCCTTCCTTCCTTCCTTCCTTCCTTCCTTCCTTCCTTCCTTCCTTCCTTCCTTCCTTCCTTCCTTCCTTCCTTCCTTCCTTCCTTCCTTCCTTCCTTCCTTCCTTCCTTCCTTCCTTCCTTCCTTCCTTCCTTCCTTCCTTCCTTCCTTCCTTCCTTCCTTCCTTCCTTCCTTCCTTCCTGAATCATAGACTAACAGTTGGAAAGGATTTTGGAGGTCTTCTATTGCAACCCCCTGTTTAAGCAGGAGACCCTTATACCCATTCAGACAAATGGCTGTCCTCTCTCTTCTTCAAAGCCTCCAGTTTCAGAGGAAGGTCCTCCCGCCTGCCTGAGGTCAGAGCCTCCCTGGGCAGCCCAAGGGGGTTTGCTAGCCACCCCCCTCTCCCCCCAAAGACCATCTGCCTTACTTTTGGGATTCCTGGAGGAGGATCAAGCCGTTCTGAGAGGCGGGATTTTGCCGAACGTAACTCAGCCAGCCGCTGGTGTCGTACTCCACCCAGTTGGTGCCGTAGCTGTGTCCCAGGAAGAAATGCCGAGGTTTATTGCTCCGGAGAAGCGGGTTGGAGGCTGGCAATGGAAGAGAGGCGAAAATTCAGGACTCTGGGCCCCCTCCCAGCTATTCTCTGCCTCCCGAGCCCCAGCTGATCAGGAGGAAATGGGGATTATGCAGTAACCTTCCCTGCCACATCCACCAAGCCACGCCCCCACAAGCTGTGCCCCCACTGTTGTCGTAAATCGAGGACTACTGATCCTTGGCTCCCCTTGGGAGGCAGTTTCTGTTCCAAAGACAGAAGCCAAGAGGGGACACCAGAGCGACCCCACCAGATTCAGGGTGAGCCGAGTTTATCCCAGTTCTGCATCCTTCCTCCCCCGAGTACCTTTTTTGTCTCCATCCTGTGGGCCGTAGTGGGTGAAGAGCCGCTCGAGAAGACCCTCCTCACTGCCCCCAGGCTGGAGGGACTCCTCCTCCAACAGCCACAGCAGGCCACGGGCTTCATCGGTCCGGGCCAGGGTGCGAACCTGCGGGGAGGCCCCCAAAACGTTACAGGATTGTTGACAGCGATGGGAGTCTCAAAGGGGCTTTTCCAAAAAGTCCCTTTTGACTGGACTTCCTTGGGCTTTTCCTTGAAAACGTTTTGCTCCTGACCCAAGAAGCTTCTTCACTGGGACACTGAAAGAGGAGGGGGGAGAGAGAGAGAGAGAGAGACAAAAAAGAGAGACAAAAAGACAGAAAGATGGGAGGAGGAAGGAAGGAAGGAAGGAAGGAAGGAAGGAAGAAGGAAGGAAGGAAGGAAGGAAGGAAGGAAGGAAGGAAGGAAGGAAGGAAGGAAGGAAGGAAGGAAGGAAGGAAGGAAAGGGAGGAGAGAGGGAAGGAGGGAAAGAAGGAAGGAAGGAAGGAAGGAAGGAAGAAAGATGGGAGGGAGGGAGAGAAAGACGTAGGGAGGGAGGGAAGGAAGGAAAGAAAGAAAGATAGGAGGGAGAGAGGGAGGAAGGAAGGAAGGAGAAAAAGAAAGAAAGAAAGAAAAGAAAGAAAAGAAAGAAAAGAAAGAAAAAAAGAAAGAAAGACAGGAGGGAGAGAGGAAGGAAGGGAGGGAGGGAGGGAGGGAAGGAAGAAAGGAATGAAGGAAAGAAAGAAAGAAAGGAAAGAGCATGAAAGAGAGAGAGAAAGAAAGAAAGCAAGAGGAAGGAAGGATGGAAGGAAAGAAAGAAAGCAGGGAGGGAGGGAAGGAAGGAAGGAAAGAAGGGAGAGAGGGGAGGAGGGAAGGAAGGAAGGAAATAAAGATGGGAAGAGGAAGAAAGGAAGGAAGGAAGGAAGGAAAGAAAGAAAGAAAGACGGGAGGGAGGGAGGGAGGGAAGAAAGGAAGGCAGGAAGGAAGGAAGGAAGGAGGAAAAAAAGAAAGAAAGAAGAGAAAAACAGCATGAAAGAGAGAAAGAAAGAAAGCAAGAGGAAGGAAGGAAGAAAGAGAGGAAAGAAAGAAAGAAGGGAGGGAAGGAGGGAAGGAAGGAAGGATGGGGGAGAACTGAAGAAGCTTCTTGGATGAGAAGCAAAACGTTTTCAAAGAAAAAAACAGTTACCTTCGGGGCAACCGTGACTTGGAGTGTTGAGAATCTCCCCAGATGGTCAGGGGCTGGAGATTTTGAGGGGGGGGGGGTCTGGAAAAGCAGAGGGACGAGAAGGGTCAGCTGCCCCTCCCAGCCTGGCATGGCCCAGCCCCAAAGCCCCACAGGGGAGCCAGCCCAAGCGGCCGGCGGCAGGAACGGCTCCGTTCCTTCAGCTCCAGCCTGGAAACGCAACTTCCCCGCCAAGAATCAATACTTAATAAAAGAGGCTTCGGCTGCACGGAAATTCAATCCGGAGACTTAAGCCTCGTAATCACTCCCTGCAACATAGTGGGGAGCAATTGGGAGAAAGAGCTGCTCTCCATACAAACACACACAAAAACACAAACACAACCACACAGTCCTTGCGGCGGGAGTTGCTGGACTTCAGGCAGGGTTTGGCAGGAAAAATCAGGGAGGGGGCAGTTGTGAAAGGGCTTCCCAGAATCCCCCAGCCAGCAGGTTTTAACAGGGGTGGACTCCAACTCCCAGAATCCCCCAGCCAGCATGCTTTAAAACAGGGGTCTTCAAACTTGGTTGCTTTAAGACTGGTGGACTTCAACTCCCAGAATCCCCCAGCCAGCTTTAAGACTGGTGGACTTCAACTCCCAGAATCCCCCCAGCCAGCTTTAAGACTGGTGGACTTCAACTCCCAGAATACTCCCAGAATTCTCCAGCCATCTTTAAGACTGGTGGACTTCAACTCCCAGAAATCTCCAGCCAGCTTTAAGACTGGTGGACTTCAACTCCCAGAATCCCCCAGCCATCTTTAAGACTGGTGGACTTCAACTCCCAGAATTCTCCAGCCAGCTTTAAGACTGGTGGACTTCAACTCCCAGAATCCCCCAGCCAGCTTTAAGACTGGTGGACTTCAACTCCCAGAAATCTCCAGCCAGCTTTAAGACTGGTGGACTTCAACTCCCAGAATTCTCCAGCCATCTTTAAGACTGGTGGACTTCAACTCCCAGAAATCTCCAGCCAGCTTTAAGACTGGTGGACTTCAACTCCCAGAATTCTCCAGCCAGCTTTAAGACTGGTGGACTTCAACTCCCAGAATCCCCCAGCCAGCTTTAAGACTGGTGGACTTCAACTCCCAGAATACTCCCAGAATTCTCCAGCCATCTTTAAGACTGGTGGACTTCAACTCCCAGAAATCTCCAGCCAGCTTTAAGACTGTGGACTTCAACTCCCAGAATTCTCCAGCCAGCTTTAAGACTGGTGGACTTCAACTCCCAGAATTCTCCAGCCAGCATAGCTGGCTGGAGAATTCCGGGAGTTGAAGTCCACCAGTCGTAAAGCGGCCAAGTTTGAAGATCTCTGCTTTAAAAGATGGACTTCCCAGAATTCTCAGGTGCCAGATTCACTTAACAATTGAGTGACTCACTTAGCAACTGCGGCAAGAAAGGCAGCAACATGGGGCAAAAGTCACTGAACAACGATCTCACTTAACCACGGAAACTTTATGCTTTAATTACGGTCGTTACGTCGAGGACAACCTCTGCTAACCCAACAACTGCAACGATTCACTCAACAACGACGGCAAGAAACGGTCCCTCTTAGCAGCGGAAATCTGGGGGAGGGGGCTCCGTTGTGGTCGTATGTCGAGGACTGCCTCCCTGTGCCCTTAACTTCTATAGTATCACGTCGCAGCCCGACCCTTCCCCGAGGCCAGGGGGTCCCATAGCCAGCCAAGCATGGGGCAGGAAGGGGAGAGACAGAAGAGGGGTTGGGGAAGAGTGGGGGGCCTTGAACCCCGTTTCCCATTCAGCTTACCAGTGCCTGGTGGGACGCTTCGTCCACTGTGGCCACAGAGCCCGAGACGCTGGGCTCCAAGGCGTCTAAGGAGAGGTCTACGTTCTCCTAGAGAGCAGGGACAGAGGTGGTGTGATTAGTGTCCAGTGGCCACAGGTCCGAGGCGCCCAGAGAGAGGAGAGACGGAGACACCACTGGTCAGTGCGTTAGTCAGGAGAGAGTCCACCGGCCACCCCCTCTACAACCCCCACCCCACCCCCACCCGCCTGGAAAGTGAAAGGAAATAAATCCGGGTGGGCTGAAAGAGAGAATTCCCCCTGGGGAGAAAAGGTGAAGAGCAGGATTTGAGGGTCTAGGTGCCCTCTGGAGGGCCCAACATGTAGGGCAGGGAGCTCCAAGCTTTGGCCATTGGAAGGCTTGTGGACTTCAACTCCCAGAATTCCAGGAGTCTTCAAGGGTCGCCAAGCTTGGAGACGACCATCTCATCTCGGCACAGGGCAAGCTCAGCCGAACAAAGTAACAAGGCTGGGGAGGGACCTTGGAGGTCTTCTAGTCCAACCTCCTGCTCAATCAGGGGACTCTACGCCACTTCAGGCAAATGGCTGTCCAGTCTCTTCTTGAAAACCTCCCGTGATGGAGCCTCCACAACTTCTGGTGGCCAGCTGTTCCGCTGGTCAATTGTTCTCAGAGTCAGGAAATTTCTCCTTAATTCCAGGTTGCTTCTCTCCTTGATTAGTTTCCATCCATTGCCCTTCCTTCCTTCCTTCCTTCCTTCCTTCCTTTCCTTCCTTTCTTCCTTTCCTCCCTCCCTTCCTCCCTTCCCTTCTTTCTTTCTTTCTTTCTTTTTCTTCTTTCTTTCTCTTCCTTCCTTTCTCTCTCTCTCTCTTTTTCTTTCTCTCTGTCCCTTCCTTCCTTCCTTTCTCCCTCCCTCCCTTTCTTTCTCTTCCTTCCTTTCTCTCTCTTTCTTTCTTTTTCTTTTTCCCTCTCTCTGTCTGTCCCTTCCTTCCTTCCTTTCCTCCCTCCCTTCCCTTCCCTTCTTTCTCTTTCTTTCTTTCTTTCTTTCTCTCTCTCTCTTCCTTTCTTTCTTTCTCTTTCTTTCTTTTTTTTCTCTCTGTCTGTCCCTTCCTTCCTTTCCTCCTTCCTTCCTTCCTTCCTTCCTTCCTTTCTTTCTTTGTCTTCCTTCCTTTCTTTCTCTCTCTCTCTTTCTTTTTTCTTTCTCTCTCTCTGTCTGTCCCTTCCTTCCTTCCTCCCTCCCTCCCTCCCTCCCCTGCCTCCCTCCCTCCCATAGAATTATAGAATAACGAAGTCGGAAGGGACCTTGGAGGTCTCCTAGTCCAACCCCCTATTCAAACAGGAGACCCTACACCGTTTCAGACAAATGACTGTCTAGTCTCTCCTTAAAAACTTCCAGCGATGAAGCACCCACAACTTCTGGTGGCCAGCTGTTCCGCTGGTCAATTGTTCTCAGAGTCAGGAAATTTCTCCTTAGTTCTCGGTTGCTTCTCTCCTAGTTGCCATCCTTAACAGAAGAACAGGGGCCCCTGGAGGTCTCCTAGTCCAGCCCACGCTCCTATGCTTTTACAAAATGCTCCGGTGGCATTTACAAACTTCTGGTGCCAGCTGTTCCACTGGTTAATTGTCCTCCCTGTCGGGAGATTCCTCCTTAGTTCACCCCTTGATGAGTTTCCATCTGTTGCTTCCAGGTGCTTTGGAGAACAGGCTGGCACACACGCCCCCACGCTCTTCCTATGGGTTGGGAATATGCTCACTCCCCCCCCCCTCCACCCCCACGCCCCACCCCCACCCCCGGGGAAGCCTACCTCCTTGTATCGCTCCAGCTCCTGCACGAAGGTGCGTTCGTGAAAGAGGCCCTGCAGCCTCTCCTGGGCGTAGTTGTGGCACAGCTCCTCAAACGTGGCCCCCCGGCTCTGCCCGGCCATCTCGGGGTTCTGCAGGCCGGGCGTGTCCACGATCATCATGGAGCACAAGGACCGCTGGCTGGACTTCAGCGCCCTGCGGGGAAAGAGAGGGAGGCCGGGGGGGTTGGGGTGTGTGTGTGGAATGATGTGGGAGGGTCCTGGGTTTCTGCCCCACTGGGCAGCAATTCCGCTTGGCTCATTGGACAAAACGACATTAGGGGTAGTCCTCGGCTTACAACCATGACTGACCCCCCCCCCCAAATTTGGATCGCTAAGCAGGGCAGTGAGTTTTTTGTCCTGCCTGATAAGCTTTCCTGACACAGTTGTTAAGTGAAACACTGCGGCGGTTAAGGTAGCCTCAAGGTTCTTAAGTGAAACACCGAAGCGGTTAAGGTAGCCTCAAGGTTGTTAAGTGAAACACTGAACTGGTTAGCCTCAAGGTTGTTAAGTGAAACACTAAAGCGGTTAAGGTAGCCTCAAGGTTGTTAAGTGAAACACTGCAGTGGTTAAGGTAGCCTCAAGGTTGTTAAGTGAAACACCGAAGCGGTTAAGGTAGTCTCAAGGTTGTTAAGTGAAACACTGAAGCGGTTAAGGTAGCCTCAAGGTTGTTAAGTGAAACACTGCAGTGGTTAAGGTAGCCTCAAGGTTGTTAAGTGAAACACCGAAGCGGTTAAGGTAGTCTCAAGGTTGTTAAGTGAATCGGGCTTCTCCGTTGACTATCCCTGTTGGAGGGTCGCAAAAAGGGATCATATGACCCTGGGACACTGGGGCCGTCATAAATACGAATCAGTTGCCAAGGCCTGAATTTTGATCACGTGACCATGGGGGGTGCTGGAACGGTCATAAGTGCGAGAAATTGTCCTAAGTCCCGTCTTCCACTGCTGTTGTAACTCCGAATGATCAATAAAGGAACTCTTGCTACGTCAAGGACTAACTCTACAGGTAATGCTTGACTTACCGCCATTCGCTTAGTGACCGTTTGACATTACAAGGGCACTGAAAAAAGAGACTTACGACCGTTTTTCATCCCTATGACCGTCGCATGGTCTCATGGGCAGAATTCGGACGTTAAGCCACTGATTCATACTTATGACAGTCGCAGTGTCCTGGGGTCACGTGATCCCCTTTCTGCGACCTTCCAATGAGCAAAATCAGTGGGGGGAAGCCCAATTCACTTAACAACCCGTGTTAGTTAACAGCTGCAGTGATTTGCTTAAAGTCGTAAAATAGCTCAAAGAACTCACTCTAAACGGTCTCGGTTAGCCTAGGAAATTTGGGCTCACTTATGTCGTAAGTCGAGGAATACCGGTACCTTTTAATAACCCTGCCTGTCCATCCATGCCTTCGACCTTTATTTGGTATTATTTATTTATTATTTATTATTTATAGTATTATTTATTTATTTATTCCAGATTCCAATTATAGGTGATTTTTATTAAAATAAGAAAACAAAAGAAAAAGATATATAATCACAGGCATGGCATGGCTTTCATCATCCTCGTTTAATGACCCCCATAATCCCTTGCGGGGTGGAGTCTGGGCAACTGAATGGAACTAACAGAGCTCTGACTGGCCGGATGCCCTTCCTGTTGCCGATGAGGAGTTTTGTTCGGTAGATATATTCCCATTGAGCCCAGAGAGAGAAATATCTGCCTCTACCTAGGATCGAATTCACAGGCGAGAGCGCCACCTCTAGGCCGCCGCACCACTCTGCTGCCACGCAGGGCTTTGCTATAATGTCAATAAAGGAGGAAGCCCGTTTTGGTCGTGTCACTAAATATGTAGAATGAAACGATTTCTTAAAATCATCCTCAAACGTGTCATTTGCGCATTACGGTGTTGTGGCAACAGAGCCTCGTTAAGCGGGAGAAGATTTTCACAGCTAATTAGCCTATTGTCCAAAAATAAAAATAAAAAATCAAGCGGCAGAAAATTAGCCCGACGGAAGGACACGCTGAACTTGGCCTCGGAAAATCCCAGCATCGGCAGTCCTCGAGTTACGACGGTGATTAAGAGCCTATGAATTTCCCTGGCTATGAGAGGCAGCCGCGGAGTGAGTGTTTGCCACAGTCGTTCAACGAATCGCTGCTAAGTGAAGCATGGGGTCATTAAGCAAATCTGACTCCCCCGCTCTTCTCAGCTTTAGAAGGACACAAGAATGGATCACACGACCCTGGGACACTGCGACCACCGTCATAAACAGGAGACAGTTGACAGGTGTCCAGATTTTGATGAGGGTGCTGGAACGGTCGTAAGTGTGAAAAACCGGCCATTAAGTTGCTTTTTTTTCAGTGCTGTTGTAACTTTGGTCACTAAACGGATGGTTGTAAGTTGAGGACTGCCTGTATTGGTAGGAGATGTGGGTACCATATGTGTGGTGAATGGAGAAAGGACTAAAACTAAACTGATTTTTTTTTTTATCCAAAGAAGAGACTCTATCTAACCTTGTTTCTATTCTGAAATTGCTTCCGATTTTGTTCTTTCAACGTAAAAAATAAATAAATAAATGAAACTTTGATTTTATTTTTGTGAACTAGGCAGGCTCATGGTTCTAGAAATGGCTTCTACACACTTTTGTTGTGTAAAAGCGAAAAGTTGTGGTTGGCATGTCGATTATCTTCTACTGTGCTAAAGAGAGTCGGAAGTTTCCTTTCCTCCCTTTACATTTCTTTCCGCCTCTTCTTAGTTTCTCACTACTTTTTCGGGTTTTTTTACTTTGCATTTTAAATTTTGAAAAACATTAAAAAGAGAGGGGGGGAGAAAGGACCCCAAAACTAGAGACCCCAGTACCAAGGTTTTGTGGACAAAGGCTCCTGTTACAATCCAGCTTATTGCCTGGTGGGGTCCCTTTACCTGAAGCTGCACAGGTGTTGCCCCTGTTAGGATATGGTGTAAGCCGAACAGGTTGTCCAGGCAACATATGAACACATGAAAATGTATTCTATGTCTTTAAGATGTAATGCTGAGTAACTGTACTAACTGCTGGCTGACCGCTGACCCCAATTATCCTAAGTGTACTGTTGAGTCATTGTGCTGCTGGCTCCTCCTATCCTAATTGGATAATCATTAGTTTAAAGTTTAAGGCAAATCATGATGGTAGCAGATCCATCCACGATGAGAGCACCTCCATACACGATGGTAACAGTTCCAGCAATGACTATAGTTCAGCTCCCTTCTTATATACAGTTTAAGAAGAGAGCTGAACTATAGTCATTGCTGGAACTGTTACCATCGTGGATGGAGGTGCTCTCATCGTGGATGGATCTGCTACCATCGTGATTTGTTACCAGCGTGAACTTGCTGTTTATGACCTACTGCTGTTTTGTATGGTAAGAAGATTTCTGTAACTCTGGACTGATCTGAATGGATAAAGACCTGGATTGACTAAAGACTATGCAATTGTTTTTCCATTACAAAGTAAAGTAAAAACTTTGATAAACCAGTTTGTATGTATGTTATTCACTGCTCTCAGCACCGTTTTTCTGTGCTCTATGCTCTGCTGGTTGGTTAACACAACAATATCCTGAACAGCCCCCACCCCCTCGGAGAAAGGACAAAGCCCCCCATCCCTTGGGAGGTTGTGGAGCTATATGGGGGGGGGGGGGGCTGAAGGATCTCCCTGTCCTCATTTCATCCTGGCTTTTAGAACGGGGGTGGGGGGGACAACTCGGCTAGGTGTAAAAAGCCCAACCCCCGTTGGCCTTGGAGGGGAGGTGTCTGGCCAGATCTTGGACACTGACAGAGCCTGTTAATGGCCGGAGACGGGAAAAGAGAAGGGGGGGGCGCAGGGGAAGAAGAGACACCTGTAGTCCCTTACCTGTTGAGTAGGCAGATGAGGAGAGTGAAGAGCTCCGAGTACAAGCCGGAGGCCAGGGCTTCCAAGCACTCCAAGGCAGAGGTTTTGGGACCTGCAGAGAGAGAAAAGGGGAGGGGGGAGGTGAGGTGGGTGCTGCCTGGAAGCCCCGTCCCACCCCGTCCCACCCCACCGCAGCACCAGAAATGCGTCAGGGGTCTCCAAAGGGCTCGGGATATGTTGGACGGGTGGGGAACATCTCTTGCCCAGGTCCAGGCTTCGAGAAGTGAAGAAGGGGGGGAGGATGCTCTTATCCAGCTAAAAGGGGCATTACAACGGCCCCCAACTAAATAGGGAAGAGTTTGGGGGGGGACCCCTTCCCCTTCTGCACAACACCCAACGGAGTGCCTCCTGCTCTAATTCATCGGGTGCTGAGGAGCATCCTTCACAAGCCGAATCCAAACGGCTGCTTACCTTGTGTGTGTGTGTGTGTGTGTGTGTGTGTGAGAGAGAGCGGGGGGGGGAATGAAAGAGAGAGGGAGGGAGAGAGAGAGAGAGAGAGAGAGAGAAAGAAAGAAAGACTCAAATGTTGCAGTGTGTGCGTGTGTGTGTGTAAGAGAGAGAGAAAGAGGAAATGAAAGAGGGAGGGAGGGAGAGAGAAAGAAAAAGAGGGAAAGAAAGAGAGAGAGAAAGAACTTGCAGCGCAGGGATTCCCTGAAGTAATGCATGGATTCCATGGAGCCCCCCTTTCCACCCCACCCTGATTATTTCAGGCTGATTATTTCATGGGGGGGTGGGGTAGAGCTGACCCCCCAACTCAATCTCCCTCTTTCAATCTCCCTCTTTTATTTCCAGCCGCTCCTGGCCCAGCCCCCTGCCCAGCCAATCGCCTTGCCTGGCCCCTAATTTGGGAGCCTCCCAACCCCCAGCTGTGAGCCACCCCTGGCCGTCACCACTGGGGCCACTCAACCGGGCGCCTTCACCATGGGGCAGCCGACCTCCGGCCCACGGCTCCTTCGAAGTCCCAACCGCCCTGCGGCCCCGAGTCGGGGCTCTGCCCAGGCCTGGCCACTCACCTGAGCCGTCAGCCAGCCCCGCCTCCTCGGGCCCCTGGCGGAAGGAGGTGGACCTCTGCAGGGAGCCCTTGGGCTGCTGCTTGAAGATGGCCGAGGAGAGCTCCTCCAGGTTGCAGCCCAGGAGGTAGGCGGCTTTCTGGGCCCACTCGTGGCGGGCAAACTGCTTCCTCCCAGCTGGAAGAGAAGAGATTGGGGGGGGGGGTGAGCCCAGGAAGGAAGGGGGCCCCCAAGCCAGCCCAGGGCAAGGAGGGCCAGCACACCTGGGCAGGGGGGGGCAAGAGGCCCAGCCCCACGGGCAGGGCACTCATCCCTCCCACAGACCCCCCCACCCACACCCCAGAGAAGGGGATGGAAATTTTATAAAGGGCAAGTGGACTTTCTTGCGGTTTTTTTTTCTTTGAAAATGTTTCGCTTCTCATCCAAGAGGCTTCTTCAGTTCTTCAGAGAGAGAAAAGGAAAAAGAAAGACGGATGGATGGAAGGGAGGGAGGGAAGAAGGAAATGGGAAGGAGGGAGGGAGGAAGCTGGGAAAACAAGAAGGAAAAAAGAAAGTGAAATGGAAAGGAGGGAAGGAGGGAAGGAAGGAAGGAGAAAACCAGGAAAATGGGAAGAAAAAATAGAAGGGAAAAAATGGAAGGGAGGGAGGGAGGGAGGGAGGAAGGAAGGAAGGAAGGAAGGAAGGAAGGAAGGAAGGAAGGGAGAGAGGGAAGAAGGAAGGAAGAAGAAGAAAGAAAGAAAGAAAGAAAGAAAGAAAGAAAGAAAGAAAGAAAGAAAGAAAGAAAAGAAAGAAAGAAAGAAAGAAAGAGAAATGAAGGGAAAAATGGAAGGGAGGGAGGGAGGGAAGGAAGAAAGAAAGAAAGGGAAATGAAGGGAAATATGGAAGGGAGGGTGGGAAGAAAGAAAGAAGGAAGGAAGGAAGATCGAAGGAAGGAAGGGAGGAAAGAAGGAAGGAAGGAAGGAAGGAAGGAAGGAAGGAAGGAAGGAAGAAAAGAACAAAAGAAAAGAAAGAAAGAAAGAAAGAAAGAAAGAAAGAAAGAAAGAAAGAAAGAAAAGAAAGAAAGAAAGAAAAATGAAGG
Source organism: Coluber constrictor foxii (assembly GCA_038048745.1). Lineage (NCBI taxonomy): Eukaryota > Metazoa > Chordata > Lepidosauria > Squamata > Colubridae > Coluber > Coluber constrictor. Next base: position 344,780,538 of record CM075958.1, read on the forward strand.
GAAAAATGGAAGGGAGGGAGGGAAGAAGGAAGGAAGGAAGGAAGGAAGGAAGGAAGGAAGGAAGGAAGGAAGGAAGGAAGGAAGAAGGAAGGAAGGAGCTTCTTGGATGAGAAGCAAAACCTTTTCAGGGAAAAAACTCCAAGGAAGCTCAGTTGCTTCCCTCCCTGGCCTGAGAGCCGACGCAGCAGATTCTCCGCAGACGTTTCCCCAGGCTCTTCCGCGGAGGGAAGGACAATTGCATTAAGGGGAGGAAGGGGGCTCGATCAGGGTCCCCAGGGGCAGGACCCTCGCCCGGCCTTGTCGTTATTCATCGTGCATGAGAGGGAAGAACAAGAGCCAGGAGCAGAGAGGACGAGCGGCAGCCGAGAATGTCCTAATGAAAATGTCGTTAGGAAGTTGATGAGACGAGATGGGAGGTCAGCCGTCTTAGCTGCACTGCCAGGATAAGCAGGGCAGGCAGCCATTTGTGTATGTGTGTGTGTGTGTGTGTGTGTATGTGGGTTAGTGTGCAAGAAAAACCTTCCGTTTGCCTTGCCAACTCGGTTATTCTACTATCCTTCCTTCCTTCCTTTTCCAACACTGGAAGTTTTTAAGATGATGTTGGATAACCATTTGTCTGAAATGGTATAGAGTTTCCTATTTGAGGAGTGGGTTGGACTAGAAGACCTCCAAGGTCCCTTCCAACTGTTATTCTGCTATACTTCCTTCCTCCCTCCCTCCCTGTTCCTTCCTTCCTTCCTTTTTCTTTCTTTCTGTCTCTTTCTTTCTTTCTTCCTTCCTTTCCTTCCTTCCTTTCCTTCCTTCCTTTTTCTTTCTTTCTTTCTTCCTTTCTTCCTTCCTCTTTCTTTCTTTCTTTCTTTCTTTCTTTCTTCCTTCCTTCCTTCCTTCCTTCCTTCCTTCCTTCCTTCCTTTCCTTCCTTCCTCTCCTTTTTCCTCCTTTTTCCTTAGAGAATCCTAAGGCTGGAAGGGACCACGGAGGCCTTCTAGACCAACCTCCTGCTCAACCATTCCAGTCCAGACAAATTCTTCTCGAAAAGCCTCCCGTGTCGGAGCACCCACAACTTCTTGTGTCCAGTCGTTCCACGGGTGAATTGTTCCCACTGTCGGGGAAACTTCTCCTTATTTCTAGGTTGTTTCTTTCCGTGATTGGAAAACCTTGCTGTGTCCCATCTGAAAATGTAGGGGGAGGTGGGGAGAGGGGTCCGCAAGGGATGGTCGAAAAACTCAAGACGACGAGCCCCCTGGTTCAACAGAAGCCCCTCCTGACTCGGGTGGAAACTGCGGAGAGCTTCGGTTGAACCGTTCGTGGCCGCCATCTTGACTGCCACACCTGGGGGAGGGGGCCCTGTGAAAAAGTGTTGAAAGGCCAGGTGTGATGAACCGACGGCAGAAGGACGGACAGACACGCGAGGCCCGAAAGCTGGATGCAAAGAAACGGAGGGAAGGAGGAGGAGAAGAGAGGGAGAGGTCAAAAGGAGATGGCCCTTGAGGGTTAACGGAGAGCACGTTACCTTCACTGCTGTCTGAATTGCACAAGGACGGCATGCACCATGCAAACACAAAAAGAGTGAGTTAGAAGGCGGACGCGGCACCAACAACGCACACAAACACCCCGGGGGAAATAAAGTGGGGGGAGGGGTTTGAGGCGGAAGACCCTCCCTCACATTCAAAGCAAGCAGGACGTTGATGCTCCTTGCCAGGGAAATGCAAAATCTGGGGCACGTTATATCCCCGCCGGGTGTTAGAGCCAACAGAGAGATGGCTCTTAGGTTTCCCCCCCACCCCAAGATCCTTTAGCTCAGCGCCCCCCCCCCCAATCTTTGAGACCCCAGGGACCGGTTCTGTGGAGAGAGGTTTTTCCGTGGACCAGAGAGGGTTTTGCATGCTGCCTGCATCCCAGAGATGGGACTTTGCTTGTTTGGGCGGCTTCTGGCACACCGTGGCCTGGTCCACATACCATGGTTGGAGACCCCTGCTTTAGCTAGAGAGGGGCAACCTTAGAGCAGAGCTTCTCAAACTTAGCAACTGGAAGAGGGGTGGGCTTCCACTCCCAGAATCCCCCACCCAGCCATGCTTTAAGAGGGGTGGACTTCCACTCCCAGAATCCCCCAGCCAGCCATGCTTTAAGAGGGGTGGACTTCCACTCCCAAAATTCCCCAGCCAGCCATGCTTTAAGAGGGGAGGACTTCCACTCCCAGAATTCCCCAGCCAGCCATGCTTTAAGAGGGGAGGACTTCCACTCCTAGAATTCCCCAGCCAGCCATGCTTTAAGAGGGGTGGACTTCAACTCCCAGAATTCCCCAGCCAGCCTGCTTTAAGAGGGGTGGACTTCCACTCCCAGAATCCCCCAGCCAGCCTGCTTTAAGAGGGGAGGACTTCCACTCCCAGAATCCCCCAGCCAGTCATGCTTTAAGAGGGGTGGACTTCCACTCCCAGAATTCCCCAGCCAGCCATGCTTTAAAAGGAGTGTACTTACACTCCCAGAATTCCCCAGCCAGCCTGCTTTAAGAGGGGTGGACTTCCACTCCCAGAATTCCCCAGCCAGCCATGCTTTAAGAGGGATGGACTTCCACTCCTAGAATCCCCCAGCCAGCCATGCTTTAAGAGGGAGGACTTCCACTCCCAGAATCCCCCAGCCAGCCATGCTTTAAGAGGGATGGACTTCCACTCCCAGAATTCCCCAGCCAGCCATGCTTTAAGAGGGGAGGACTTCCACTCCCAGAATTCCCCAGCCAGCCATGCTTTAAGAGGGGAGGACTTCCACTCCCAGAATCCTCCAGCCAGCCATGATTTAAGAGGGGCGGACTTCCACTCCCAGAATCCCCCAGCCAGCCATGCTTTAAGAGGGGTGGACTTCCACTCCCAGAATTCCCCAGCCAGCCATGCTTTAAGGGGGGTGGACTTCCACTCCCAGAATTCCCCAGCCAGAATGCTTTAAGAGGGGTGGACTTTCACTCCCAGAATTCCCCAGCCAGAATGCTTTAAATGGGGTGGACTTCCACTCCCAGAATTCCCTAGCCAGCATGCTTTAAAAGGAGTGTACTTACACTCCCAGAATTCCCCAGCCCGAATGCTTTAAGAGGGGTGGATTTTCACTCCCAGAATTCCCCAGTCAGTCTGCTGGCTGAGGAATTCTGGGAGTTGAAGTTCACCGTCTTAAAGTTAGATATACTAATTGCCCAAAGTACGGTATGAAACCACTCTTGAATTCATTCCATAGTACACGTAGTCCTCGAGTTATAACCATTCGCTTAGCGGCCGTTCCAAATTGCAACGGCACTGAATAAAGAGATTCATGGCTGTTTTTCACACTTAATGACCGTTGTAGCAACCCGGTGGTCGCGGGATCAAATCTGGAGGCTCTGCAACAGGCGGGTACAGGTAGTCCCTGAGGTGAGATCACAATTGAGCCCCAAATTTGTGTTGCTAAGTGAAACATCTATTTGTTCAGTGAACTTTTCCCCAGTTTACGACTTTTCTTGCTGTGGTTGTTAAGTGAATCACCGCAGTTGTGAAGTTACACACACTTGTTAATCGAATCTGCCTGCCCCGTTGACTTTGCTTGTCAGAAGGTCCCAAAATGGGATTGTGTGACCCCCCCCCCCCGGGACACGGCGACCGTCATAACTATGTATCAGTTGTCACATGTCTGAATTTCGATCACTTTACCATGGGGATGCTGCAACAGTTGTAAGTGTGAAAAAGGGTCGTAAGTCACTTTTCTCAGTGCCATTGTAGCTTTGGTCATTAAATGAACCGTTGTAAGTCGAGGACTACCCGCATTTATGACGGTTGCATGGTCCGAAGGTCACAGGATCCCTGTTTGCGACTTTTCCAGTTAGTTTCCGACAAACTAAATCAACAGGGGAAGCCAGATTCGTTTAACGACCATGGCGAAGAATTTTTTTTTTTAATTTGATTTATATGCTGCCCTTCTCCGGAGACTCAGGACGGCTTACAATGCGTTAAGCAACAGCCTTCATACTTTTGTATATTTTATACAAAGTCAGCTTATTGCCCCCACAAACTGGGTCCTCAATTGACCCACCTTAGAAAGGATGGAAGGCTGAGTCAACCTCGAGCCTGGGGAGATTTGAACTTACAGTAATTGCAGGCAGCTGAATGTTCTTTCTTTCTTTCTTTCTTTTCTTTCTTTCTTTCTTTATTTTCCTCTCCTTCCTTCCTTCCTTCCTTCCTTCCTTCCTTCCTTTCTTTCTTTCTTTTTCCTTCCTTCCTTCCTTCCTTCCTCTTTCTTTCTTTCTTTCTTTCTTTCTTTTTTTCTTCCTTTTTTAAAATTTTATTTATATGCCATCCTTCTCTGGAGACTCAAGGCAGCTTACAATGCGTTAAGCAATAGCCTTCATACTTTTGTATATTTATCCAAAGTCAGCTTATTGCCCCCACAAACTGGGTCCTCAATTTACCCACCTTAGAAAGGATGGAAGGCTGAGTCAACCTCGAGCCTGGTGAGATTCGAACTGGTGTAATTGCAGGCAGCTGGATGTTAAATGCTGCCTTTAGTCGGAGGCATTAGCCTCCTACGCCACTCAGGCTCATAAACTCAAGTTCATAAAATCAGTCTTAACTCACTTGATGGTCAACTTGTTTAGCCACGGAAATTATGCCCCCCCCCCCCCCCCACATCGTGGTCGTTAAGTCGAGGACTCCCTGTTTGTGTTTTTGCCAGGAATGAAGACCTCTTCAACTCACACAGGCCAACCTAAAAATTGTGCCTAACGGACCCACAGCGCAGCTGGCCCGCATGAAAGCTTAGGCAAGTTTGCCATCTGCTGGTGGCACCAGAATAAAATGGCCGCTGCCAGTTCCGTTTTTAATGATTGGGACGGTGTTTACCCCTGGAACAGAGTAAGCTGGAAGGGACCTTTGGAGGTCTTCTAGTCCAGCCCCCTGCTTAAGTAAGAGAACCTAAGGAGAACCTTAAGAGCCTTGGTGGTGCAGCGGACTAAAGTAGCACTTAGCTGCCAGTTGCCTGCAATGACTGCGAGTTCGAATCCCACCAGGCTCAAAGTTGTCTCAGCCTTCCATCCTTTCTAAGGTGAAATTGGATTGTGGGGGCAATAAGCTGACTTTGTATTAAAAAAGAACACCGCTTGGGGGGGGCCGAAAGCCCTACTAAGCAGGTATATATATACAAAAGTATGAAGGCTATTGCTTAACGCATTGTAAACTGCCCTGAGTCTCTGGAGAAGGGCAGCACATAAATCGAACCAATAAATAAATGATAAATAAACTTCAACCAAGATCACATGAGGTACTACTCCCACTCTATAAAACCTTAGTAATGCCACACCTGGAATCCTGCATCCAGTTTTGGTCCCCATACTATAAAAAAGATGTGGAGACTCTAGAAAAAGTGCAGAGAAGAGCAACCAGGATGATGAGGGGACTGGAGGCTCAAACAGATGATGAACGGTTGCAGGAACTGGGCATGGCTGGTCTAGTGAAGAGAAGGACCAGGGGAGACAGGAGAGCATCTTCCAATATTTGAGGGGCTGCCCCAGAGAGGAGGAGGGGGGTCAGGCTATTTTTCCAAGCACCCGAAGGCCAGACAAGGAATAATGGATGGAAACTGAACAAGGAGAGATTCAACCTGGAAATAAGGAGGAATTTTCTGACAGTGAGAACAATCAACCCATGGGACAGAAGTTGCCTTCGGAAATTGTGGGAGCTTTATCACTGGAGGCTTTCAAGAAGAGACTGGACTGTCATCGGTCAAAAATGGTGTAGGGTCTCCTGCTTGGGTGGGGGGGTTGGACTAGATGACCTCCAAGGTCCCCTCCAACTCTGTTAATCTGTTAAACCCGGGGAATTCTGGGAGTGGAAGCCCCACCCCTTCTAAATTCGCTAAGAAATCCTGCTCTGAAAATTTAAGGAAATTCACACCACCCTTCTTTCTCCTTTCGGCTCCAACGGGGCTTTTCAAAAACTTGTTTGGAGAACTGGGCCTCGAGTTTCCTTTCTTCTCACGTTTCCCGTCTCCCTTTAAACTCCTTGAAAGTCCAAACCAGCCCAGGGATTATTTCCAAACTTCCTCTGACCTACTTTGGAAGCTTTTTAAAGTTTAATAACAATAATAATAATAATAATAAAAACCCAGAGGAAAATGCTTCAAATAAATGAGATAAGCCGAACGCAGCCAAGCAGGTGTGGGGAATTCTGGATGGGCTAGTTAAGTTTCTCTTTGTCCTTCTCGCTTCAAACGAGAATGTGCATGGGGGGGGAGGTATTCTTCCTTGCAGGGGTCTCTAGCAATGAGGGATGGTCCCTCTTTTCGACTTGGAGAGAGAAGCTTGCCTTTTCTTGAAAGGGAAGGACGTGCTCAAATAGAACCTAAAATCATGGTTGTCTGGTCTCTTCTTGAAAATCTCCAGTGATGGAGCATTCACAATTTCCTGGTGGCCAGCAGTTCCACTGGTTAATTTTCTTCACTGCCAGGAAGTTTCTCCTTAATCCCAAATTGTTTCCCTCCTTCATTAGTTTCCATCTGTTGCCCTCCTTCTCTCCTTCCTTCCTTCCTTCCTTCCTTCCTTCCCATCCAACCCCAGACAAGGGGCTCTCCAGCCTCTTCTTAAAATCCTCCAGTGATGGAGCTCCCACACCTCCCGCCGATCGATTAATTAATTAATTAGCAGCATAACAGAGTTGGAAGAGGCCCAAGGAGTGGAGCTCACTCTTCTCATAATCAGGAGGCTGTGAGCTCGATCCTAGGTAGAGGCTGATATTTGTCACTCTGGGCACAATGAGAATGTATCTGCTGGGGAAAAAAATCCTCCACATTGGCGACAGGAAGGGCATCCGGCCAGTAAACACTCAGCTCCAATCAGTTGCACCGATTCCAGCCCGCCAGGGATTACGGGGTCATTAAACGATGAACAAATAAATAAATGAGTTGGAAGGGACCTTGGAGGTCTTCTAGTCCAACCCCCTCTCAGGCAGGAAATCCTATAGCATTCCAGACAAGTAGCAGTCCCATCTTTTCTTAAAAACCTCCAGTGATGGATTATACACAACTTCCGCAGGCAAGTTCTTCCTGGAGTTAATTGTTCTCACTGTCAGGAAATTTCTCCTTAATTCTAGATTGCTTCTCACCTTGATGGATTTCCATCCGTTGCTAACCACGAGACTAGCCATGCTCAGTTCCTGCAACTGTTCGTCGTATGTTTTAGCCTCCAATCCAGGGGTGAAATGCTCCCGGTTCGGATCGGATCGCCTGAGCGATGGCGGTGGGTGGTTTGGAGAACCAGTAGCAAAAATCCCCACCCCCTCCCCCATTGCCCAGCTGAGCCTCCGCAATCATCAGAGGCTTTTTTTTTAATTTTTAAAAGCATTTTTTCTACAAACTCTTCGGCCGAAGAGATTGTAGAAAAAATGTTTTTAAGAGGAAAAAAAGCCTCTGCCAATCAGGCAAGTCAGCTGGGATCGTCAGAGGCTTTTAAAGGCAATTCTTTTTCTACAACCTTTTCGGCCGAAGAGGTTGTAGAAAAAATGCTTTTAAAAGTTTTTTAAAAAAAAGAAAGTTGGCCATGCCCACTCAGTCATATTAACCCCACCCACCCACCAAGCACGCCCACAGAACCGGTAATAACCAATTTTACATTTCACCCCTGCTCCAATCCTCTTGGTTGCTCTTCTCTGCACTCTTTCTAGATCTATAACTGGGGTTTAGGATGAGGGTGAAGGTTTGTTCTCCAGAGCTTGTGAGATGGTTTCCAAGATGCTAAATGCGCCCCCACCCCCCACCTTACCTTTGGTGGCACCAGCCGCCCCCAGGTGACAAATGGCGGCCAGGACAAGCCAGAAGGCCTTTTGCTCCTCGCCGGAGATGCCCATCACCTTCATGGCCGCTTGGAGCTTGCTGAACTGCTGAGCTGCTTTCTGCTTCTCCTCCGGCTGCAGCCCAAGAGAAAAAGAAAAGAAAAGAAAAGAAAAGAAAAGAAAAGAAAGAAAAGAAAAGAAAAGAAAAGAAAAGAAAAGAAAAGAAAGAAAAGAAAAGAAAAGAAAAGAAAAGAAAAGAAAGAAAAGAAAAAAAGAAAAGAAAAGAAGAAAAGAAAAGAAAAGAAAAGAAAAGAAAAGAAAAGAAAAGAAAAGAAAAGAAAAGAAAAGAAAAGAAAAGAAAAGAAAAGAAAAGAAAAGAAAAGAAAAAACCAGGAAGAAAAAAAAATCAAGACTATTGTAAAAAAAAAAATCTCCCGAAGTCTTTTTTTTTTTTTAAGGATAACAAGAGGGTTACTCCGCTAGAGCAGGTTAGGCCGGGAGATCTCACTCAGATCCTCTCCCGGCGGGGATGAAAAAGCAGGTAAGCCTTTAATTAAAACTCCGCGTAAACCCTTTAGACACGGGAAGAGAGGCTCCTCCGCGACTCAGAGCGAGGCGGATAATTTTTGTGGCGGCTTTCTTCCAGCAGAGCAGCCGGTTAGCGCCGTGCGGGGAGAAGACAACGGCTTCAAGCGGAAGAGGCCTGGTGGATCGTCCAAAGATTTCTGGGTAGATCGTCCAGGGCTTCCTGGTTTTTCTCTGAAGATGTTTCGCTTCGCAGCCAAGAAGCTTCTTCAAATCTTTCTTTCTTTCCTTTCTTTCTTTTCTTTCTTTCTTTCTTTCTTTCTTTCTTTTCTTTCTTTCTTTCTTTTCTTTCTTTCTTTTTAATTTGATTTATATGCCACCCTTCTCTGGAGACTCAGGGCGGCTTACAATGCGTTAAGCAATAGAATTCATACTTTTGTATCTACCTGCTTAGTAGGGCTTTCACCCCCCCCCAAGCGGTGTTCTTTTTTTATATAAAGTCAGCTTATTGCCCCCACAATCCAGGTCCTCATTTTACCCGCCTCGGAAGGATGGAAGGCTGAGTCAACCTTGAGCCTGGTGAGATTCGAACTCGCAGCCATTGCAGGCAGCTGGTCTCACTTTAACACCACTTTAATCTGCTGCGCCACCAAGGCTCCTTGCAGACAGCTGGTCATTGGCATCCTTTGAGAGAGACGTTGAGGAAACCTGGGAGTTTTGTCTGTGTCCTCAACGGTCACCTGAGTGGTGCAAATTGGGTGTGGAGCCTCCTCTGAGAAGGGGAGGGGTATGAACTCATCTACCTCTGGTCTACAACACAGTTCCTTTCAGTAGTTCCAAGGAGGCTCCACGCCCATTTACACCACTCAGGTGAGTCTGAGGACACAGACCAAAACCTCCAAGGGGCTTCAACGACCTTTTAGAGCAATGCTTCTCAACCTTGGAAGCTTGAAGATGGGTGGACTTCAACTCCCAGAATCCCCCAGCCAGCAGCGCTGGCTGGGGGATTCTGGGAGTTGAAGTCCACCCATCTTCAAGCTTCCAAGGTTGAGAAGCATTGCTCTCAAAGGATGCAAATGACCATCTGTCTGCAAGGAGTATCAATCCTTCCCTTCCCCACCATCCAGTCAGAGCAGAGGAAGCTTCTTGGATGAGAAGAGAAATGTCTTCTGGACCAGAAAGTCCATTGCCTCTTGGAAAAAAAAAACACCACCAGTGACATGACCTGGATGACTGGAGAATCTCCATAGACCTTTAGGCCTGGTAGATATTGGTCAACATCCATCCCAGGTCTTGTCCCGCTCCTCAGCAGTCCACCCTTCCAACCAGCATTGGTACCTTGGACAGAGGCACGATGCCGAAGACGTTGTTCTCTAGCCAGGTGGTTGAAGTGAAGCTCCGTCTGCAAAGAGGAAGAGGAAGAGGATGGCACCAGAAGTAACAGGTTGATTAGATCTGGGCATTTTATGTCCCCCAGGCCACCTCCGGCCCTTCGGTTATCCCTTTCCAGCTCACCTGGATGGTTTTACAAGTAGTTCCATACAGTAGTTCTGATTTTACGGGTAGTCCTCGACTTACAACATTGAGTGGCCATTCGAAGTTACAAGGGCACTGAGAAAACTGACCCCGTTTTTCACAACGGGGACTGTTGCAGCCACGCTTGGCAACTGTGGTTCGTATTTACGACGGTTGCAGTGTCCCTGAGTTATGTGGTCTCCTTTGGCGGCCTTCCAACAAAGCAATGGGGAAAGCCAGAGCCGCTTAACGACCGTGTGACTCACTTAAACAACGGCAGCAATCCACTTAGCAACTGTGCCAAGAAAGGTTGTAAAATGGGGTATTTTTTTTAACCACTGTCTTCCTTAGCAGCAGAAACTTTGAAACTTACAACTGGGGTTGTAAGTAGAGGACTACTTGTATTTTGAAGGCAAACTGCTATTTCCCCCCCCCCCCCCCCAAGTTTATGAATGTGTGTTTGTGCATGATTATGTACCTTCACGGACATATTTTCTGATGTCGGCCTTTGGGAAAATTAATTGCCCATCTTTGGTGAGACCAGGGTTGAAATGCTCCCGGGTTTGGACCAGATCGCCCGATCCGGTAGCGATGGAGGTGGGTGGTTTGGAGAACCGGTAGCAAAAACCCCTGCCCCCCCACCCCTTGCCCAGATGAGCTGTGTGATCATCAGAGGTTTTGTTTTTTTTTTAAACTTTTAAAAGCATTTTTTTTCTGCAGTCTCTTCAGGTTGTAGAAAAAATGCTTTTAAAAGTTAAAAAAAAAGCCTCTGATGATCGCGCGGCTCAGCTGGGATCGTCAGAGGCTTTTAAAAGCACTTTTTTTTTTACAACCTTTTCGGCCAAAGAGGTTGTAGAAAAAAATGCTTTTAAAAGAAAAAAAAGCCTCTGACGATTAGGCAACTCAGCTGGGATCGTCAGAGGCTTTTAAAAGCGCCTTTTTTTTTAAAACCTCTTTGGCCGAAGAGGTGGTAGAAAAAATGCTTTCAAAAGAAAAAAAAAGCCTCTGACGATTAGGCAACTCAGCTGGAATCGTCAGAGGCTTTTAAAAGCGCTTTTTTTTTACAACCTCTTCGGCCGAAGAGGTTGTAGAAAAAATGCTTTTAAAAGTTAAAAAAAAAAAGTTGGCCACGCCCACTCAGTCACATTACCCCCACCAGCACCAAGCCACACCACAGAACTGGTAATAACAAATTTTACATTTCACCACTGGTGGAGACCCTGAAAGGATCCCTTTGCCCCCATTCCTAACAAGCTCGAATGGTGTCATGTCCCACACATTGGAGGAAGACAAGCCTGAACGGGAGCAGACAGAGATCAAGGGTGCGGCTTCATTGCCTTCTGAGGAATGTGGGGAGGAGAAGGCCGAGTCGGACCAAGCCCTTTCAGCATTGGGATGGCTTGTAGGCAGGGAGGAACAGGGGCAGGATGACCAAGGGACGGCAGGCAGTGAACATGAGGAGCGACCGAGTTCAGGCAATGAGCAAGGACCGCCCCCTCCTGATCCCTGAGCACAGAGAGTGGAGAGAAGGTCGGAACAGCGCAGGCTGACCCAACTAGTTGGGAAGAGACCGCCCCACCCCTCTCCACAAGGCACACCTGGGGACTGAGACTTAAGGAGATGCTGCGGGGAGGAGCGTTTGTCGGGAACAAACGCCGAAATCACGGACGGTCGTGTGCCGTTGCCGACGTCGGCCGTTTCCTGGACGACTTCTTTATTTCTTGCTCCCTGGAGTAATTGCCTTGTTTCTTTGCTTCCTAGGCTCATTGGCATATTCAGTGAGCTGGATATCTTGCTTTGCAGCCGTTGTGCTCACAGCGTTGTGCTGAACTACTTGCAGCCCGAGGCTACTGGAGACGTGTGTGTGTGTGTGTGTGTGTGTGTGTGTGTGTCCCACTTTGCTCTGGGATGATGGAGCAATAAAGGGGTGGTTTGAAGTATCAGCAGACTGTGTTGCCTCTGTGCTGTGCAAGTGGGAATATTCAGTGGGGATGGGGATCCTCCACCTGAGGTCCACCAGCCCTAATATCCCACACCATGGAGAACTTATGAAGGTGGACACACCTTCTGGCAGGCGTCGAAGCAGCCCAGATCCAAAGAGGGTCACCCTGAAGACCCCCTCCTCCCACCCTTCCTTTCAAAGCACCCGGTTTTTGAGGTCTCCCCAAACGTTCAAAGACCTCGGAGGGTCTCCTTACCGTAAGGCGTTATCCGGGCAGGCCAGGAGATAGTAGAAGACGTTGAAGGTCGCCTCGTTGGAGGGACGTTTAGCCACCCTGAGTTTCTCCAGCAACATGGTCTGAGGAAAGCAATTGGGAAAGAAGGTTGGGTGTGAGCACCCCTCATGGCACCTCTGAGGGCAGCCCACTTTGGTTTCTTCCCCCAGCTTCGGATGGTGGGGGTGACTCTGTTGACTTGGTCAACTGGTCTTCTCGCTCCAGGTTGTAGGAGGTGCTGGTTGTGTCCTTAGTAGCATCTCCGGACAAGACAGACAGGTGCCCATCAACCTCAACCAATGTTCCTCAAACGTGGCTACTTTAAGGTGGGCAGACTTCAACTCCCAGAATCCCCCAGCCGGCATGATTGAAGGTGGATGGACTCCAATTCCCAGAATCCCCCAGCCGGCATGATTGAAGGTGGATGGACTCCAATTCCCAGAATCCCCCAGCCGGCATGATTGAAGGTGGATGGACTGCAATTCCCAGAATCCCCCAGCCGGCATGATTGAAGGTGGGTGGACTCCAATTCCCAGAATCCTCCAGCCAGCATGATTGAAGGTGGGTGGACTGCAACTCCCAGAATCCCCCAGCCGGCATGATTTAAGGTGGGTGGACTCCAATTCCCAGAATCCTCCAGCCGGCATGATTGAAGGTGGATGGACTGCAATTCCCAGAATCCCCCAGCCGGCATGATTGAAGGTGGGTGGACTCCAATTCCCAGAATCCTCCAGCCAGCATGATTGAAGGTGGGTGGACTGCAACTCCCAGAATCCCCCAGCCGGCATGATTTAAGGTGGGTGGACTCCAATTCCCAGAATCCTCCAGCCAGCATGATTTAAGATTGCGGGCTCAATTATGTTTGTAAGTCTACAAGTATCCTTGACTTACAGCCGTTTGTTTAGTGACCATTTGAACTTACCACAGCGCTGAAAAAAGTAACATGACCATTTTTTTATACTGATGACGGTTACAGCCTCCCTGCGTCACGGGATCAAAATCTGGCAGGTATTTATGACCGTCACAGTGTCCCTGGGGGGGCGGGGGAGGCGTCACGTGATCCCTTTTGGGACCTTCTGACAAGCAAAGTCCACAGGGAAGCCCGATTCACTTAACCACTGCAGAGATTCGCTTAAGGACCTTGGCCAGAAAGGTCGTAAAATGGGGGCAAAACTACGTAACAAATGTCTTGCTTAGCAACGTAAATTCTGAGCTCCATTTTGGGCGTAAATCAAGAATTACTTGCCCCACAGTTTTCAGCCCCTAGAAAGAGCGACCGGTAAGCTAGAGAAGGCCAGAGACCCCCGGCTCACCTGGACGGAAGCCGATGCCACCTGTCCTGCCTGGTCGAAGTCCAGTGAGATAATTTGGGAGAATCGGGTGGCATTGCTGTTCAGGCTGGTGCTGCTGTTCCCGAAGGCTTCCAGGATGGTGTAAAGGGCCTGCCACTTCTCCACTGCCCAGGAAGAAAGAGGGGGGGACAGGAGTGAGATTAGTATGTGTGTTTGTTTATGTGTGTGTGTGTGCACAGGTGTGGCTCCAGTCCAGAGCATGTTTGCACCTTCATCAGCCATTGCTGGGGTCTAGAGCAAGGGGCGTCCAACTTTGGTTGCTTCTAAGACTTGGGGACTTCAACTCCCAGAATTCCCCAAACGGCCAAAGTTGGGAGACCCTCGCCCTCTAGCGGGATGCTGGAGACCTGCCACTCAATCCAAATCCACAGATGCACACACGGCTTCTCTCAGACGGGGGTCACCTCTGGAGGGTTGCACTGTTTCACGCCAAATTCTTCCTTGGCATTATTTAGAGACTGACTGCCCTTCGAATTCTCCAGAGATACCAGGTGCACAACAGGAAGGGAGGAAGGGAGGGGAGAGAGGACAGAAGGAAGGAAGGAAGGAAGGAAGGAAGGAAGGAAGGAAGGAAGGAGAGAAGGAGGAAGATGGGAAGGAAGGAGAGGATTGGAGGAAGAAAGGATGAAAGAGAGGGAGGGAGCCAACAAAAGCAGCAAGGAAGGGGAAAAGGGAGGGAGGGAAGGAGGGGAGAGGATGGAAGGAAGGAAGGAAGGAGGAAGAGAGGGACGGAGGGAGGAAGGAAGGAAGGAAGGAAGGAGGGAGGGAGGAAGGAGGGAGGGAGGGAAGAGAGGAAGGAAGGAAGGAGGGAGGAAAGGAGGAAGGAAGGAAGGAAGGAAGGAAGGAAGGAAGGAAGGAAGGAAGGAAGGAAGGAAGGAAGGAAGGAAGGAAGGAAAGAGAAAGAAAGAAAGAAAACGAGCTCCTCCTTTCCAGCTGGCTTTCTTTGGCCCCCAACCCCAGTGGATTCCCAACCCCACTGGGGCTCCCCCTCCCGCCCTCCTCCCCCTCTGCCGGCTGACCCACCTGAGAAGACCTTCCCGGAGCTGCCGGCGATGGTGGCCAGGTACTGGACCAGGTGCTGGCAGTTGGTGCTCTTCCCACTGCCGCTGCTGCCCAGGAAGACGATGGACTGGTCTTGGCGGCTCATCAGCATGGCCCGGTAGGCCGCCTGGGCCATGGCGTAAACGTGTGGGGAGGTGTCCTCCTTCCGGCACCCCTTGAACATGTGCATCACCTGGGGAAAGCAGCCGGCTTAGTATGGGTGTGTGGGTGTGGGTGTCCTCGACTTATGACCGTCCGTTTACTGGCTGTCCGAAGTTATAGCTGGACTGGAAAATGGCGATTTAAGGACCGTTTTCCACGCTGACGGCCGTGATCATGTGTATCAAAATCCAGGTGCTTGGCAACTGACTCGTACTTATGACGTGTCCCCAGGGTCACGGAATCCCGTTTGACAGCCTTCCCTCCAGCAAAGTCAACGGGAAGGGGAAGCCGGATTCATTTAACGACCGCGTGACTAACTTGTCAGCCATACAGATTCCCTTTAACAACGGGGAGGGCAAGAAAGGTCATAATACGGGGGCAAAGCTCACTTAGCAACCGTCTCGTTTAGCAACGGACATCTGGGCCTCCGCTGCGGTCGTAAGTCGAGGACCACCTGCCTTACGTCCTCTGTGGGGAGAGGGGGGCTCCCCATACCCACCTTCTCGGAGTACATGGATGGAGAGCTGAGAGGGTTAATGACGACCAGGTTGGGGCCGGCGTAGGTGTGGATGAGGTTGCCGCCATAGCGCTGGCGGAGGGTGTGAAGGGCACTGGACTCGTTGAGGTAGACCAGGTTGGCCAGCTCCTCCAACCGGTCGCAGGACGGAGGGTTGGCCTGATTTGAAGGGGGAACAAAATCAGAGGTTAGTTTGGAGAAGACCAGGATTTTGCTACAGAATCATACCATCCTAGGATCGGAAAGCACCTTAGAAGTCTTCTACTCCAAGTAGGAGACCATAAACCATTTCAGACAAATGGCTTGTCCAGTCTCTTTTTAAAAGCCTCCGGTGATGGAGTGCCCACAACTTCACAACTTCTGGAGGCAACTCATTGTCCCGCTGGTTAATTGTTCCAACTGTCAGGAAACTTCTCCTGAATTCCAGGTTGCTTCTCTCCTTGACTAATTTCCATCCATTTCTTCTTGGAAAGTAGGTTGATCCCCTCTTCTTGGTGGCAGCCCCCCCAAATATTGAAAGAGACTATCATTTCTCCCCTGGTCCTTCTGTTCGTTTAACAAGCATATTTTAATCATCTTTTTATTCCTGCCTCTAGGAGAAATCAGGAAATTCCTCTTTAATTCCAGGTTGTTTCTCTCTTTGATTGGTTTCCCTCCGTTGCTTCTTCAGGGGTTTTGGAGAACAGGTGGCCCCTCCCTCCCCCACTTCTTTGGGGAAACCCCTCAAATATGGGAAGGCTGCTGTCATATCCCCCCTAATTCTTCTTTTCTCTAGACTAGCCATGCCCAATTCCTGCAACCGTTCTTCCTATGTTTTAGCCTCCAGCTCCCTAATCCTCTTTGTTGCTCTTCTCTGCACTCTTTCTAGAGTCTCCACATCTTTATATATATATATTTATATACTGCTGTGCTCTAAATCACTCTAGGTGGTGGTAGGGGGTTTAATCCCACCCTCACTTCTCCTAGACCCAGGTGGACACATGGCTGTTCTGGTATGCTTGAAATGCATGTCCATCATTTGGCAAAAAAGTAAAAAACCAAAATGAAATAAAAATAAGCAAAAAATTGAGAACAATATCCTCCTAAGGCAATCAAGAAATTCATGGATTAAAAGGGTGGATTTGATGGACCCAGGGGGTCTCTTTTTTTGCCGTTCGCTTTCTATTTTCCTTTTTGTTTAGATTCTTTTAGCTTCCTTTTTGTCTCATGGTTTGGCCCAGCTTCCCCCTCCTACCTTTTCAATATCATCTTCCTCCACTTCCAGAACGGCCCCATCATAGTCCAGTTTCACTTTGACTTTTCCTTCCGGTAAGAGGCTGGCAGCGTCACTCTTCAGCTGGCTCGCTGGTAAGGCAGAGAGAGAAGATAAGGGGCCATGACGTCCACTGGAGCAGGGGTCTCCAACCTTGGCCACTTTAAGACTTGTGGACTTCAGCTCCCAGAATTCCTCAGCCAGCAAAACTGGGAGTTGGAGTCCACAAGTCTTAAAAGCTTTGCTGGCTGAGGAACTCTGGGAGTTGAAGTCCACAAGTCTTAAAGCAAAGCTGGCTGAGGGATTCTGGGAGTTAAAGGCCACAAGTCTTCAAGCAAAGCTGGCTGAGGAACTCTGGGAGTTGAAGTCCACAAGTCTTAAAAGCTTTGCTATCTGAGGGATTCTGGGAGTTGAAGTCCACAAGTCTTAAAGCAAAGCTGGCTGAGGAATTCTGGGAGTTAAATTCACAAGTCTTCAAACTTTGCTGGCTGAGGAATTCTGGGAGTTGAAGGCCACAAGGAGGAGGAAGAGAAGTGGGAGGAGGAAGAGGAGGAGGAGGAGGAGGGGGAAGAGAAAGAAGAGGGGGAGGAGGAGGAGGAAGTGGAGGAAGACTGTGGGGTCCTTGATGCATTCTGAGCTTGCTTCTTTTCTTGGAGATGTTTCATGATCCTGTTTTCCCCAAAATAAGACACCCCCTGATAATAAGCCCAATCGGGCTTTTGAGCGCATGGCAATAAAGCCAAGTGCTTATTTCAGGGTTCAAAAAAATATAAGACAGGGTCTTATTTTTGGGGAAACACGGCAGATAGATAGATGCAAGGGAGGGAGGAAGGAGAGAAGAGGGGAGGGAGAAAGAAGGGAGGAGGAAGGAAACGATAGATGATAGAGAGATAGAGAGAGAGATAGGTAGAGATAGAGATAGAGATAGAGATAGAGATAGAGATAGAGATAGAGATAGAGATAGAGATAGAGATAGAGATAGAGATAGAGATAGAGATAGACAGACAGACAGACAGACAGACAGACAGAGATAGATTAGATAGATAGATAGATTGATAGATTGATAGATTGATAGATAGATACATGATGGATGGATATATAGATATAGATAGATGAGAGAGAGAGAGAGATGATGGATGGAGGGACAGACAGACAGACAGACGACAGATGGATGGATTGATGGATAGATAGAGATAGAGATAGATACCCTGTTTCCCCCCAAATAAGACACCCCCTGATAACAAACACAACTGGGCTTTTGAGCGCATGGCAATAAAGCCAAGTGCTTATTTCAGGGTTGAAAAAAATATAGCGTCTTATTTTGGGGAAAACATGGTAGGTAACATTATCAGTGCTGGAAAGGAAGGGGATTTGGTGAGAGGAGGAGGAGGAGGAGGAGGAAGAGGAGGAGGAGGCCTATAGGCTCTTTAGTGGTCTCTGAGTCTGGTGGTTTCACGACCCACCGAGGTTAAAATGACCAGTGCAAAAGACAACCGAGATCAGGGACCACCAAGGACCCCCCACATAATTCCAGTTTTTACAAGGCTGCTTTCCCCTTCCTCCCACCCAATCCACAGGATCATTTCAGGGAGAGGAAATCCACCCTTCCGGGGTCTCAAAGAAACCTCTCTTGTGTTGTTATTTTCATGTCCCCACAACATGGAAACTAACCAAACTCTGCCCCCCTCCCACCCAAAAATGGAAACAAAATGTTCTATGGGGATGCCGCGAGCCCCCAGGCGTCTCCCCAAAGACCCCCCCAAGCCCCCACCACCACTGAAGACCCCGGACTCACCCAGGGAGAAGCCATCTTTGTGAACCAGCCACACTTTCTCCGTCTCGTACCAGGCCTCTTCGGCGGCAATTTGCTCCTCCGTCTTGGCCTGCCGTGGGGGGTTTGGGGGAACAGAAGCGGAGATGTTACGGGCCCGGTCTTTCCAGCTAGTCCTCGACTTACGACAGTTTGTTTAGTGGCCGTCCAAAGCAACGACGGCACTGAAGAATGTGACTTTTTCCGCCATTACGACTTTTGCAGGATTCCCCCGCGGTCAACGTCATCCATATTCGGATGTTCGGCAACTGGTTCATATTTATGACCGTTGCCGTGTCCTGGGGTGGGGGTGGGGAGTGTCCTTTTCCAACAAGGGTGACCTTTTCTGACAAGCCAAATCGAGGGGGAAGTCTGATTCGCTTAACGACCAGGTTATGGATGTATTGACTGCAGTGATGCAGTTTAAGAACCGAGGGTGAGAAAAGTCGTAACGGGGGTGGGTGGGGGGCAAAGCTCGCTTAAGAAACGTCTCGCTTGGTGACGGAAATGTTGGGCTCGATGGTGGTCGTAAGTCGAGGACTCCCTGTACTTTAAGACACCACACGGATGCACAAATCGCTTCTCGGCTTCACCACGGATCCGTCCACGGATCTGTTCACAAATCTGTCCACTGATCCCATCCTGCACACTCTTTCCATCACTGAACACCGGATGGGTGTGCAACTCTTGAATTTCTACCCCCTCCATCTGTCCTTTAGTGGAATACACACACACACACACACACACACACACACACACACACACACACAGGGTGTGTGACAATGAGGGTGAATGCATTTTGGTTGCTGTTTTTCTCTTTCACCTTTCCAAAAAGGGCAACCAAAAAGGGAGGGAAAGTACCATATTTTTTGACATATAAGACACACCTTTCCCCCCCCCAAAAGAGGGTGAAAATTGGGCTGCGTTTTATACTCTGAATGTAGCCCCACCCAGTCTCTCAAACAGAGGTTTCAGAGGCTGAAAAAAGCCCCTGAAAAATAGCTTCAGAAAAAAAGCCTCCAAACAGAGTTTCAGGGAAAAAAGCCTCCGAAAGGCATTTTTTCTGAAACTCTGTTTTGAAGGCTTTTAGAGGCAGAAAAAAAAGTTTTTTTTCTGAAACGGAGTTTCAGAAATTTCAGAGGCTGAAAAAAAACAAAAATCAAGCTCACAACCAACACACCTGTTGCTAAAATTCACCTCTGGGAACAGCTGATTGGGAATATTCCGGGAGGCTGATCCACCCACCAATCAGCTGTTTTCTTATTTTCCTCCCCAAAAACTAAGGTGCATCTCATACTCCGGTGCGTCTTATACTCCAAAAAATACAGTATGTGGCGTGCATTGCCAACCTTCCTGAGAGAATGCCTGGACACCTGCCTCTCTTGAGCCTGGACTCACCTGGGGAGAAAGGAGGAAGCAAGCCAGGTGTCCTCTCAGGAGGTCAACCGAAAGCCCCTCTCTCTCTGGGCACTCTGACCTCTCTCCCAGGTATGTATTGTATTATGGCCTTTGTCCTCAGCCAACATGGGACTTTGCAGCTGGGGAAAGGGGGAAGGAAGGAGGCCAGATCCAAGGAGAAGCTGAGAAGATCCTTCCTGGTCATGAAGTCTACTAGGGTGGGGTGGAAGTTTAGGTTCTCAGCACCCTGGTTGCAGGCCAGCTGCAAGGAGAAGCAGACAAGACCCTTTCTAGTCATGAATTCTACCAGGGTGGGATGGAAGGTTAGGTTCCTAGCATCAACTGGAGGTCAGCTCCAAGAAGAAGGTGGGAAATCTCTTTCTGGTCATGTCTACCAAGATGAGATGAAAGGGTTGGAGGGCAGCTCCAACAAGGCCCTTTCTGGTCCAGAAGTCTACTGGTAGGGATGAAAGCTTAGGTTCTCAGCAACCTGGTTGAAGACCAGCTTCAAGAAGAAGGTGAGGAGACCATTCTTGGTCATGAAATCTTCTTGGGTGGGATGAAAAGTTAGGTTCTCGGTACCTAGGCTGGAGAGGATGGAAGGTTAGGTTCTCAACTTCTGGTTGGAGGCCAGCTCCAAGGAAATGTGAGAAGACCTATCCCAGTTATGAAGTCTACCAGGGTGGAAGGTTAGGTTCTCAGCATCTGGTTGGAGGCCAACTCCAACCTAAAGATGAGACGACCCTTTCTGGTCCTGAAGTTTACCATGGGCGAATAGAAAGTTAGGTTCTTAATACCCTGGTTGGAGGCCTGCTCCAAAGAGAGGGTGGGACGACTCTTTCGGTCATGACGTCTACTGGGATGGTATGGAAGGTCAAGTTCTCGGCACCCTGGTTGAAAATCCAGCTCCATCTGAAAGATGGAAAGTCTGGAAAGCTTTTCTCTTGGCACCATAAAAGGTTGATGGAAACTGGCGCATCACCAACTTTCAAAGTTCAAGAGAGGCTTCTAATCATCATTTCAACAGCACTGTTAAGTGCCGAGTTCCCTGGCAGAAGGAAACGGCTTCACAATGCAACACACACACACACACACACACACACACACACACACACACACACACACACACACACACACACACACACATGGATGCACCTATCATCCAAGACTGGGTTTGCAAACAGCCAAGCCTACTCTGCTGACACTCCACACCCCAAGCTGTGAGTTTCAGGGTTTGCTCTGCTCAGAGAGAAGCCCAAGGGGGGTTCATGCTGTAGAATGGGGTTTCCTCAACCTTGGGAACAGGACAACAGAGTTGGAAGGGACCGTTGAGGTCTTCTAGTCCAACCCCCTGCCTAGGCAGGAAACCCTACACCACTTCAGGCAAATGGTTATCCAACCTCTTCTTAAAAACTTCCAGTGTTGGAGCACTCACAACTTCTGGTGGCTAGTTGTCCCACTGGTTAATCGTTCTCCCTGTCTCCTTAGTTCTTAGGATGCTTCTCTCCTTGATGGGTTTCCATCCGTTGCTTCTTCTCCTGCCTTCAAATCCCAGAACTCCCCAGCCATCTATGCTGGGAAGTTGAAGGCCACCCCTCTTGATGTTCCCAAGGCTGAGAAATCCTGCTATAGAATGTGAGGAGAAATCTAGAGAGGTGGCATCAGGGCCATCTCCCCTCCCATAATCCCCTCCCAAATAGGCTACCCCGCATCGGAGTCGCCTTCCTCTCCATGGCTTGTCCCATCCGTGTTCTCTGCAGGCACCAAAGCAACAG
>CM075958.1:344806876-344824123 GCA_038048745.1 Coluber constrictor foxii
CTGCGGTGACAGGTAAAGTCAACAGAGGCGCCCGATTCGCTTAACGCCCGTTTACTAACTTCGCAACGGCATTGATTCGCTTAACAACTGGCACGGGGCCAAGTGCTGGGGAAGAGAGGTGCGCATGCCCAACAATGCTTTGGCACAGCAAGATTCGCAGCATGCACCCGGAAACTACATGTCACCGCACCTATCAACCCTCTCCGTAAACCAGAGCCGGGTTGGATGACCCATGGCCCTTGGATGACTGGTGGACTTCAACTCCCAGAATTCCTGAGCCAGCATGGCAGGTTCAGGAACTCTGGGAGTTGAAGTCCAAGTTTGGCTCAGGAACTCTGGGAGTTGAAGTCCATGGTTGGCTCAGGAACTCTGGGAGTTGAAGTCCACAAGTCATCCAAGAGCCATAGACCAGGGGTCTCCAACCTTGGCAACATTAAGACTTGTGGACTTCAACTCCCAGAATTCCTGAGCCAACCATAGACTTCAACTCCCAGAATTCCTGAGCCAGCATGGCGGGTTCAGGAACTCTGGGAGTTGAAGTCCATGGTTGCCTCAGGAACTCTGGGAGTTGAAGTCTATGGTTGGCTCAGGAACTCTGGGAGTTGAAGTCTATGGTTGGCTCAGGAATTCTGGGAGTTGAAGTCCACAAGTCATCCAAGAGTCATAGACCAGGGGTCTCCAACCTTGGCAACGTTAAGACTGGTGGACTTCAACTCCCAGAATTCCTCAGCCAGCAAAGCTGGCTGAGGAATTCTGGGAGTTGAAGTCCACCAGTCTTAACGTTGTCAAGGTTGAAGACCCCTGCCATAGATGGTTCCCCACACTTGCCCTAAAGGAATGACAAATCACATGCTTAGGAAGACTGGGGGAGGTCGCTGCACCCCGAGCCCCCCACGCCAAGCTCATAAATCCCAAAAACATGCCATGCACCCTGGTACCTGGCTGGCAGGACCAACTTCCTGGCTGGGCGGCTTTGCCAGGCCTTCGGAGGGCTGCTTGGCCTCTTGAGGGCTTTGGGCCCCCGAGGGCTTCCCTTCCGGAAGGGGTGGGGGCTTCTCAGTCTTCTCGGGGGGCGGCGCCTCCTCTTTCCTCCCACGCTGCCTGGAGTGGGGCCGGTGTTCCCTGGTCTTGGCCCGGGACATGAGGCTTTTGAGCCCGACGGAGAGGTCATCCTTGAGAGCGGCCTCCTTGGGCTGGGGCTTCAGGGGCGTAGAGGGCCGAGGAGGGGGAGACAGGATTCGGGGGGGTGGGGAGAGGACCCTGGAGGCAGCCTTTTCCTTCTTTTTGCTCGGCTCGGGTCCCTTGGGGCCCTTGGAGGGCTCCTTGGCGGCTTCAGCCTCCTCCCCAGGAAGCACTTTGTGCACCAAGCTGCGCATGGCCTTGGCCACTTTGGTTCGGGAGAGGCCGTGGGCGTCCTCGCCGGGGGTCCCGGGCTGAGTCTCTGCGTGGGGCCCCTCCAGGCCATTCACAGCTTGGCTGGAAGGCTGGGCCTCCCCGTTGATCAGTGGGTCTGGACTCTTCCCCTTGCCAGAACATTTGGAGGGCTCCGGGCTCTGGAGACGGTACTGAGGTGTTTCCTTCTCTACGATCGGGGATTCTGACTGGAGTCACAGACACAAGAAAGGTGTTACCGAGGGGAGATGGGGGCTCAAATGAAGGGGCGCTCGGTGCTCTCTGAGCTGGGCGGTTTCCTTCCAGACGTTTCATGACCCAACTTGGTAACTTCATCAGGGCTAGAAGGGAGGAGGAAAAGGAGGGGGGAGAGTGTTGTGGTCCGCCAGCAGCCGGTGGAGCTGGCAGAGGAGTCGGACAGTGATGAGGCTGAGGAAGAACAGGGGCCAGTCCTGGAGGCTGGGGAAGGCCCGGATGAGGGCTCTGCGTCGGAGGCAGAGATGGGGCCAAGGCCATCGGGGAGTGATGTGCGGCCTCCGCAGCCTCCAGAGTCGGACAGTAGAGAGGCAGAGGAACAGGAGGAGCCTGTTCCTACTGCACGCATGAGAAGAAGGGAGGAGCAGAAAAAGCAGAGAGGACAACTCTGGAGTAAGGCCAAGAGATGATTGGCCCCTCCCATAAGACTTAAAAGACCAGCAAGGGCTCTTGGGCTCTTTGTCGGAAAACAACGTTGATAGATTTGTTTCTTGTCTTGCTGCATTTATTTCTTGTCTGCTGAACTCTTCCCAAGAGAAGCCTTTGGCAGTTTGCCTAATTATACCAAGGTTGGTGATTAGACTGAAGAATTTTGTGTTATGAAGAATTTGTTTTAATTTAGTTTGGACGACGTTGAGAATGAGTTCATTCTCAGCTGTTCTAATGAAGTCTGTTTGTTTTGGAACGGTTTGCGTCTGATACTACTTACTTGGGCCTGGGTCACAACAGAGAGGGAGAGGGGAAAGGGGAAGAGGAAGAGGAGGAGGAAAAAGATTGTGGGGATCCTTGGTGCCTTCTGAACTTGGTGGTTTTTCTTGCAGACCCAACTAGGTACCATCATCCATGATAGAAGGGAGTGGTCTATCTTGCTATCTTATTATCTACAAGTGGCCCGAACAGCCTAATCAAGGAACTACCAAGAACAAAAAATATATCCCATATTAAAACTGGCAGGGCAAGCTATAAACATATCAACAGAGAGCAAACTGCACTCCTTCTAGCACGGATGATGTTGCCTAGTTGGGTCATGAAATGTCTGGAAGGAAACAACCAAGCTCAGAGAGCCCCAAGGACCCCCACAGTCTTTTCCTCCTCTTCCCCTCTTCCTCCTCCTCTCTCCTCCTTCTTCTCCGCTCTGCAAAATCTCTCTCCCTTTTGTGGTAGCACTGATGATGTTACGCTGCTGGATCATGAAGCGTCTGGAAGAAAACTATCCGGTTCAGGAGAGCATCAAGAACCTCCCATAAATGGGTTACAAATAGGGGCAACCACCAAAGCACATACCCACCCACCCAAGGACCTCCTAAGATTCAGGCAAGAGATGCACATGGCCTAAGACCACCCAGGTAACACTCGGCAACCGGTCCGCATTTATGTCCGACTGCAATATCCTGCAATCGCGTGACCGGATTTTACGATATTTTTGCTGGAAAATGGCATTTACTTCTGATTTTTAGCAAAAAAACCACCGGAGTTGTCATTTAATGATGTGGTCAATGGCCACAGCAGTTGTTTTAAATTCAACCAAGAACCAAACTGATCGTAAAATCTGGTCGGTCATGTGCATGTGTCCCCTTTTACGACTGTCATTACCTTGCATCCGTAATGGCCAGGCTCTCTCCCCTCCCTCCTCACCCCACAACACCATGTTTCCTTGAACCCTAATGCAATAATTACTCACAGCTCCAAACCCTAATACTTACTAACAAAAGAAAACTAAACAATGGTTAAATTAGGTGGAGAAATATGGAAAATAAGCCCCCTCCTGCCATTTCCTCTGGTTTCCTCCTCTGGCGGCCCAAAATAATAAGGCCAAGCGCTTATTTTGGGGTTCAAAAAATATAAGAAAGGGTATTATTTTTGGGGAAACACGGTACTACCCACGTAGTATGGCTGTAGTATTATTTTCTAAAAAATAATTTTTATTGAAGAGGTTTTTTTAAAAAAAAGAAACGAAAAACGAACAAAAACAGATATTTCCATCTTCTTTTCAACATCTTCGCATCAATAATCTATATTTATACATTTTCTCTGTCTTATCTTTATCTTTTATACATATATTTCTAATATACCGTATTTTCCGGCGTATAAGACGACTGGGCGTATAAGACGACCCTCCTCAGAGCCATTTAAGGCTCGTCAGAGCCTTATGGGCTGGTCTGCCTGGTTACAGGAGAATGAGACCCGGTGTAAAAGACGACCCCCGACTTTTGAGAAAATTTTTCTGTGTTAGAAAGTAGTCTTATACGCAGGAAAATACAGTATATATTCTCTTAATCTAAATATTTTATTTACATTTAACATAAACAGGTACCTAGTTTACTTTCCACAATTTATATCTTCCCATTTGTTTCCATATTTCTCCACCTAATTTAACCATTGTTTGGTTTTCTTTCATTCCACTCCCTTTTTTTCCCTCCTTTTCTCCTCCAACCATTTATACGATTTCTCCCAGACTAAGGAGTATTCTGTTTCATCTTTTTCTTCTATCTCCTTTGTGAGCTTATCCATTTCCGCATACTCCATCATTTTTCTAATCACCTTGTCTTCTGATGGAATGGTATGGCTGTAGCATTATTATGTTTCCTTATTATCTTTCTTACTGACCCCTCTTATTGGTGGTATTATTATTATTATTATTATTATTAGTAGTAGTAGTAGTAGTAGTAGTAGTAGTTAATCTGTAGTGAGATTCCCAGCCTTTGAGGCTGGTTAATAACTCAGCAGCTTGAGTCCTAACCAAGGACCTAGGAACTATTAAGGTATTGTCGGAGGATGTAAGCTGTTCCGAGTAAGGTGGTTTTTTGCAGAGTCAAAATGTTCAAGTCCGGTAAATTTAGAATTTCTAAATAGCGGGGTAGCCCTTTGGGTATTGCTCCAAGGGCTCCAATTACAATCGGGACAACACATGATTTCTTTTTCCATAGTCGCTCAACTTCGATTTGCAAGTCCCGGTACTCTGTGATTTTTTTCTTGCTGCTTATCTTCAATCCGTGCATCACCAGATATTATTATTATTATAATTATAATTATAATAATAATTATTATTATTAGTTAATCTGTAGTGAGATTCACAGCCTTTGAGGCCGGTTAATAGCTCAGCAGCTTGAGTCCTAACCAAGGACCTAGGAACTATTAAGGTATTATTATTATTATTATTATTATTATTATCATCATCATCATCATCATCATCTCTTTTATTCATAAAACATGAAATTCAGTCAACTGAACATTTAAAAATGTATCACAAATATCACGGACTGGCACACAGTCAGCCAGATGTTCAGACTGAATTTGGCGTTTTTGTCTACTTATTGAGTCCTTTCCAAGGCAAATCTGGATGTTTGACAGGGTTACAGATTTATATTATTGTTTATATTATGTTATTGTTGATAATATTTATCATATTATCATTATTCTGTTGCTTTGCACCTACCCTGACAGCTTCTGCACCACAGACCAACTCCTTGTGGGTCTGATCACACTTGGCCAAATGAAGGATTCAATCCGCATAGCCAATCAGCCCAGGAGGGCCCACCTGACCTGAAACACCCCCCCCTCCCAATTTATTGTGATTCACAAGTTGGCCTCAACTGTGATGAGGTCACACTCAAACACAGATTCACTTACGGGACCCTCCTCGCTCCCATTTTTTTTCACTGTTAAAACTTTGTCTTCATCCTTAACCTGGGGGAGAGAGGGGGGGAGAAAGAGAAAGAGGCAAGATTTCGAACGATGGGCACGTCAGAAGTGTGTCAGAGCTGCATGCACACACGCGTGTGTCAGAGCTGCATGCACACGCGTGTGAGCGCACACCGCTTGGTTCGTGTTCCCTGCTTAGCATGGGTCTCCCAGGAACGCAAGGTGTTAGGGAATGGCTATTGCCTAACTGGTTGGGTTGGCAATATATATAAACCATCAATGCATGTTTGCAGTCAAAATGTAATGTATAGCTTTAAGACTGTAATGCTGTGTTGCAACATCCTGTATTCTGATTGGCTAGCTCTGTAGCCAACGTATTTAACAAGGAGCTTGAATCATGGCTTATTTTTTTCTTATTACATTATTATTGCTACCTCTGCTCCTCTTTGCCTGTTCTCTCTGCACGATCACTGCTTGATCATTGCTACTTATTTTCTATTGTTTTACTGGTTGTTTTATTGCTGTACTTGTTCCTGTTTGCAACTCCAGAAAGAACTGTTTTATTGCAGATGACTACAACAACGGGTAAGAAGACTTTGTTCTTGGAATATCCCTGGATTGGCAATTGAACTATCTTTATCTATGTATGACCTGGATTGTTTATTGGACTTTGCTTTTACTTTTTCCTAGAAGTAAAAGAATATCACAACTCGGTGTGTCTGTGTGTTGACGGTGCTTATTCACGATCACTCTCCGCCGTTTCTCATGTGCACAACCCTGCTATTCAAGGGTTATTCTGCACATATTCCTTAACACGAGGGACTACGATGGCCTACTGGGGGGGTATCCTGCTTTGACAAACGCTGACAGATCCAATTTGCAGGAAGGGTTTAAACCTCACCCCTGGGGTCCCCAATGCAAGGAAAGCCTGCCAGGAGATTTGAGCAGGGAGGAAACTGAGCCAGCCACAGCTGGATTCACAGCTGGATTTGAAGGAAAATCTCACCCGGCAATACCGGTTGACTCAGCTATTTGGCCTGTAATTGTGGTTCACCTGCTGTGGTAGTTCTCGACTTACAACAGTTCGTTTAGTGACCGTTGCAAGTTTACGACGGCACTGGAAAAAGGTGGCTTATTTTTTTCACATTTACGACCGTTGCAGCATCCCCAGGGTCACATGATCCAAAATCGGACACTTGACCACTGATACTGAGGTCTACCATGCCTTGGAGCAAAGTGATGCCTCAACGGGTACAGAGGCCGAGAGCACACTCTGACCCTCCCCAAAACTGGATTTCCGGGGGATTGGGGGTGGGCTTTTTCAAGAGCCCCCTGCAAAGGTTACCATCACCTTTTCTAAAAGGGCTGAATACCCCCCCCCCAGGTTGCCCACCCCGAGAGCATCCGTGGGGACCCACGCGACAAATGGTGCAAAGTTCCTGTGCAAAGGAACTCCCACCCACCCACCCCAAAAAGAACGGGCACACAGAGCCCCCCCCCATGCTTTGCACACAACCCCATAATTCACAGAAGAGGTGCAGTTAGTGAAGACATCGATTCTCGATTCTCGTGCAAGTTATTCTCCCAGATTTTGGGAGGAGGAGGGGGAGGCCAGGAAAAGCCCTGGAGGGAAAGGCTGCCCCTTGGCCCAGCAGAGTTTGTGGAGGGGGGTGGGGGCTGTAGACTGATCCAAGGCCAATCAGAGGCATCCCCTGTGGTTGTTGACAGAAATAATCCAGAGCTGGAGTGTCTCTGGCACGCCCGATGCCGCCAATGGGCCAGAAGCCCCTTCCCCCTTTTCTGCATGCTCCCCTCCCGCCCCCAATGCCCAGGGATCACTGCAACATGTCAAAGCGTGCAAGGGAATAAGTGGGGGGAGGGGGGGTGTATGTGTGAGGAAACACTAGCAGACACACAACCACAACCACAGGACTTCCCTTCTGCTCCCAAAAGGCAAATCGTGACGAAAAGGCCATGGTGAGAGGCGCTCAAGAGCTGGCAATCTGAAATAACAGAAGGAGAGAGAGTTGCAGAGGGAGCCTGGAGGTCCACTAGTCCAGCCCTAGACCAGGCGTGGCCAATTTTGGGAATTTGAAGACGTGTGGACTTCAACTCCCAGTATTCCACAGCCAGTGGGGAGGTGTGTGTGTGTGTGTGTGCGTGTGTGTGTGTGTGCAATGCGCTGGCTGGGGAATTCTGGGAGTTGAAGTCCACAAGTCTTAAATTGGCCAAGGTTGGATGCTTTTTATCCTAAAATATTCTGGACAAATGTTTGTCCAATTTTTTCTTGGAAACCTCCAGGGATGGGGCACCCACACCTTCTGGAGACATGCCCTTCCACTGAGAAGAAGAGTAAAGAGGCTGCTAGATCTGGTCTGGGGACCCTGGGCCCCCCCAAGATCCACCTTCAGGAGAAAATTACAGTAGTCCTCGAATTACGACCGCTGGCTGGGTGACTGTTCGAAGTTACAACCAGCACTTAAAAAACAAAACAAAAAGTGACATACGACTTCCTGGTGCTTGCATTTACGACCGTCGCAACTTCCGCAGAGTCACGTGGTCAAAATCCAGCCGATCTGGCAAAAAAATGACTCATATTTATGACGTCCCGGGGGGGGGGGGAGTCGTCGTCGTCGTAACTTTTGCGACCTGCAAAGTCGATGAGGAAGCCCGACCCGCTTAATTTCCATGTGGTTCACTTAACATCCAGGGAAAGGGAAAAAAATCATAACGTGGGGGACGATATTTGCGCGGCGTGACTTAACCTCTGCCTTGCTTAGCAATGCAAATTCGGCTTCCGTTGCGGTCGTAAGTCAAGGACTACTTATAACACACTCGGAGTCCTATTTCAGTCCAATATCAAACGGCTACCTGAATTTTAAGAGACAAAAAAATAATAATAATAATAACAATCCTAATTTTGTAGGCTTTGCAACTGTCATCTCAGCTTATAAACACACTTGCCACAGCTGGCAGCCTCTGGAGAACGGCTTCAACAAAATCTTCTTTCTTTCTTTCTTTCTTTCTTTCTTTCTTTCTTTCTTTCTTTCTTTCTTTCTTTCTTTCTTTCTTTCTTTCTTTCTTTCTTTCTTTCTTTCTGTTTTTATACCGCCCTTCTACTGGACTCAGGGCGGTGAACAGTCAAGTAAAAACATCACAGACAAAACTTTAAAAATATTTAAAAGAAATTAAACAAGAATTGGCCCAATAAAGTTTAAAAGCACCCCTATTATCTTCCCAGCACAATTTCTTCCATTTTTTTTACAACGTTTACAGAAAGTCCTCGACTTACAACCGTTCGTTTAGTGACCGTTCGAACTGACAGCGCCACTGAAAAAAGTGGCTGAGGACGGTTTTTTACACTTATGACTGTTGCAGCGTCCCCCCCCCATGGGTCACGTGATCAAAATTCAGGCACTTGGCAACTGACTCGTATTTATGACGGTCGCAGCGTCCCGTGATCCCCTTTTGCGGCCTTCTGACGAGCGAAGTCCATGGGGAAAGCCGGATTCACTTAACAACCATGTCACTAGCTGAACAAATGCAGAGGTTCGCTTAACGACGATGGCAAGGAAGGTTGTAAAAGGGGGGAAAACTCACTCCCCAGCTATCTCGTTTAGCAACAGAGAATTTGAGCTCAATGCTGGTCGTAAGGTGAGGAATGCCTGCATGCACCCAAAAATGCTTGGATAGCTCAGCAGACTAAAAGCGTTGTGATTAACACCAGCTGTCTGCAATTACTGCAAGTTCGAATCTCACCAGGCTCAAGGTTGACTCAGCCTTTCATCCTTTCTAAGGTAGGTGAAATGAGGACCCGGTTTGTGGGGGCAATAAGCTGACTTTGTATAAATATACAAAAGTATGAAGGCTGTTGCTTAACACATTGTGAGCCGCCCTGAGTCTCCGGAGAAGGGCGGCATATAAATCAAATTTTAAAAAAAGAAAGAAAGAAAGAAAGGGAAATGAAGGGAAAAATGGAAGGGAGGGAAGAAAGAAGGAAGGAAGGGAAGAAGGAAGGAAAGAAGGAAGGAATGAAAGAAGGAAGGAAGAAAAGAAAGGGAAATGAAGGGAAAAATGGAAGGGAGGGAGGGAAGAAGGAAGGAAGGAAGGAAGGAAGGAAGGAAGGAAGGAAGGAAGGAAGGAAGGAAGGAAGGAAGGAAGAAAGAAAGGAAGGAAGGAAGGAAGAACAGGCCTGGTGGCTCAGCAGACTAAAGCATTGTGATTAACACCAGCTGTCTGCAATTACTGCAATTTCGAATCTCACCAGGCTCGAGGTCGACTCAGCCTTTCATCCTTTCTAAGGTAGGTGAAATGAGGACCCAGTTTGTGGGGGCAAGAAGCTGACTTTGTATAAAATATACAAAAGTATGAAGGCTATTGCTTAACGCATTGTAAGCCGCCCTGGGTCTCCGGAGAAGGGCAGCATATAAATCTAATTTAAAAAAAAAAATCAACGGTGACAATTTTCTCTTGAGGTCCTTGCCGTCTGAGCCATTCCTAACTCTACTTTTCCACCCCAAATTTAACTCTGCGCCCCACCTCCACCCCCAAATTTCCTTCACGGCTACACATATTTTCATCACAACGCCTTTGTCCTGTGCACAACTCAAAATCCTTGTGTCTTTCTGCCTTTTTGTAAATTCCTTTTGCTGGGAAATAGATCAGCTCTCTCTGGCCAGCCGAACCGTATTTCCAGCAGTGGGAACAGCTGGAAACTTAGCAAGCTGTTGACCAGGATAATAAATGAGACACAGGTGGACGCCGGTAAATTAACAGCTGTTAACCGGGTTAATCTCCCCAGGGGAAAAAAAAAAAACCCAACCCATTATTTCAAGGGCTGTTGGGCTACCTAACCAGGAGAGTTGACCGGTTAGGGGGCCTGTCGGAGTAAGAGGGGATGGGGGTGGGCATGTCTTGGCATTCACCCCGATTGCAAAACTGGCAGCTCACCACTTCCTACCAAGCCCATGATCACAAAACTGCTTTTCGGGGGCCTCCCAAACTGCCTCGAAACCGCAGGGCCGAGAATCTAAACGTAAAGTGAGAAACACACCATTTCCTGCCGATTTTCAACAGAAGGGAAAACATCTCTTTTTTTTGGGCAAGAAAAAGCGTTAAGAGATGCATTTTTTGGAATGATGACACGTCGAAGATGGGTGGACTTCAACTCCCAGAATTCCCCAGCCAGCAAAGCTGGCTGGGGAATTCTGGGAATTGAAGTCCACCCAAGTTGAGTGACATTGCCCTAAAAGAGAGCAGCCCAAAATGCTATACTCCGTCCACTTTGCTAAAACAAATATTAGAACTGCCTCCCAAATTATTGGCCTTCCTAGGTCCACCTGCTAGACTCTGGCCAACCTGTTTCTCCACTTGTCAGGGGTCTCCACTGTTTAAGAGAGTAGGTAACCCATCGGGTCAAATTTGAATTCTTCAATCCCCGAGAGGCAGGGTGTTTTCCTTCCTGTGTTTGCAATGGGGTTATTCTGAGAGGCTGACGCAGGTGCCCGCGTCGGCTGGCAAACACTGGCATTGCTTAAAGGTCCTAAGCAAGGAGGTGAGTCGAGCCACAAACCCTGGTGGACCCTGCTTACCTCACTTTCACAACCGGCGGGCACGAAGGAGCTACTTGTAGGAAGGCTTAGTCACTGGCGGTCCTGCCCACCCTGGTGCCCCATGGCTATGGCCTTCCAGAGCCAAGACACACTCAGTTTAATTGGGCTCTCTTTCCATCCCTTTCTCTCCAAGATCCGAAAGAACCAGGAATGGCTCATGAAAGACGCCGAAACCCGGAGCCGAGGGATACACCCAGGAGAACGCCAGCGGCTGATCCGTGCCCTCTCAAACTATCACAGGGGAGCCCCGACCAAGACAGGGACCCCAGGATCAACACCACACCACCTCTTCCACCCAAGAGAAGAAAGGAGAACCAACGAGGAGAGCTGAGCGTGGCCATTCTCCCCACCCCACGCCCAGAAAACCACACTCCCTGCCAGCATGGAAGGTGTGCCAGGGGCACAGGTGCCCGTCAGAGGTCTAGGATCCGGGCAGAGCAGAGCAGAAGTCAAAGTTTCCGTTAAACAATAAAGGAATCACAGGCCAGAAAAGTTTGTCAAACTCCCTGCTCTTGCTTTTCAGACCATCGTATCCAAACCGCCGATTGCCGGACCAGGGCACGGGAGACCGGGAATCCTTACCGAGCGCTGGGGAGGGCCGAGGCCCAGAGGCGTCTGGGGAGGCAGCGGCAGATCGGGCGTCCCGGCAGGCTTCGGCCAGAGAAAGAGCGAGCGAAAGGCGATAGGGAAAGAAGGCGAGGCCCCAGCGAAAGGACAGCTGAGCTGATATGGACCGTCTATTTTTAGGTGTGAATGTCAGGCGGGTACTGAAGGAGGGGGGGCGATCGTGGTGCCCAGCTGCCCCCTGATCTCCGCCCAGAACAAGCTGGGCTTTGACAAGTGTGTGTAGAGGGGAAGGCAGTTAAAGGAAGAGACGGCAGCCTCCTAGTACGAGAGGAAGTGATGTGGACGTCTGGCAGCGGCGAGGAGCCGACGGCCTCTCGGCGCCCTGCAGTGCCTTCCTTGACACCTCATCCAGCAGGACGGTGCGATGCGCATGGCCCCCCCCCCCCGTCGCCACAAAAATACCAGGAAACAGCAGTGCTGGGGTTTCCTGCCGGGCGCACCGAGGACCGAACCGGCGACGGTAGCAGCTTCCTTCCTCGCGATTGGCGTTCGTGGCACAGCCATCGTTCGTTCTTCCCGTTTTCCCGAGGCTTCTCCCCAAAAAGCCTCCAGAGATGGTGGGTCCTTCATCCACTTTCGAGAAGAGGCCGGACAGCCACCTGTGTCTGAAGTGGTATATGGGCTCTCCTGCTTGAGCGACGGGTGGGGTGGGGGTTGGATTAGATGACCTCCAGGGTCCCTTCCAACTCTCTTGTTATTCTGCACTCTGTACATGAACCGGCAGGGTTTCACCTCCCGCACCAAAGCAATATCAGGGACTTACGACCACAACGGAAGCCCAACATTGATGCTTGAAAGAGAGAAGTTTGTTAAGCGTGTTTTGGCCTGTTTTACGACTTCTCTTGCCACCAGCCGTTAAGGGAATCGCTGCCCTTGTTAAAGTTAGGGTTAACTCCCAGAATTCCCCAACCGGTGGAGGGTGGGTGGGGAGGAAGACTTCAAATCCCAGAATTCCCCACATTTTAAAGCTGCCAAGATTCAAAAGGGGTAGCTAGATAAAATCATGGGGGGAGAAATCCAGCAGCAGCAGCTCCCCAATAATTGAGTGAAGCCCCCTCCCCCAGGGAGCCTCTGAGATCCCCGAAGACCCTGGAGGTCTGGTCTCTGTCCCTGTCTCCCTGTCTCCAGGCCAAAACGGCTGAGCGCCTGGGCTATAATTAGGCCAATGCAGGGCAGGAGGCCAGGGCTGGGGGTCCGGGCCTGGGGAGGGGAGGGGAGGGGAGAGCAATGGGTGGGCCTCTCCAAGCAGCCCCTCCCTCCTCTGGCCAAGGAGAAGGCCTGCTCTGCAAATGCAGGGGTCTCTTTTCCTCTCCTGGGGCCTACTTGGGGGGGGGGGCTCAACTGAAGGAAGCCCTGCTCCCCCACCCACCCACTCATTTTTTCCTCTGATCCCCATTTCTGCTTCTCCACAGGAGGTCCAGCAATGTAATTTATGGTTTATATTTTTTGCTTTTAGAAATAACTCAAGGCAGGCAGCATACTTAATGTTTCTTTCTCCTATTTTTCCTTCAACAACAACCCTGTGAGGTGGTTTGGGATGAAAAAGAGGGACTGGCCCAAAGTCACCCATCTGATTTTCATGCCTAAGGTGGGACTAGAACTCACCCTCTCCTGGTGATTGGCCCAAAGTCACCCAGCGGGCTTTCTTGACTAAGGCAGGACTAGAACTCCCAGTCGCCTGGTGATTGGCCCAAAGTCACCCAGCTGGCTTTCATGCCTAAGGCGGGACTAGAACTCACCGTCTCCTGGTGATTGGCCCAAAGTCACCCAGCTACCCTTCATACATAAGGCAGGACTAGAACTCCCAATCTCTGGGTGATTGGCCCAAAGTCACCCAGCTGGCTTTCATGGCTAAGGCGGGACTAGAACTCACCGTCTCCTAGTGATTGGCCCAAAGTCACCCAGCGGGCTTTCTTGACTAAGGCGGGACTAGAACTCCCAATCTCCGGGTGATTGGCCCAAAGTCACCCAGCTGGCTTTCATGGCTAAGGCGGGACTAGAACTCCCAATCTCTGGGTGATTGGGCCAAAGTCACCCAGCTGGCTTTCATGGCTAAGGCGGGACTAGAACTCACCGTCTCCTAGTGATTGGCCCAAAGTCACCCAGCGGGCTTTCTTGACTAAGGCGGGACTAGAACTCCCAGTCTCCTGGTGATTGGCCCAAAGTCACCCAGCTGGCTTTCATGGCTAAGGCGGGACTAGAACTCCCAATCTCCGGGTGATTGGCCCAAAGTCACCCAGCTGCCCTTCATACATAAGGCAGGACTAGAACTCACCGTCTTCTGGTGATGGGCCCAAAGTCACCCAGCTGCCCTTCATACATATGGCGGGACTAGAACTCATGGATTCTTGCTTCCTAGTCTCGAAGACCAGACTAGCTGGGTGACTTTGGGCCAATCACTAGGAGACGGTGAGTTCTAGTCCCTCATCTCTGGGTGACTTTGGGCCAGCCCTTCTCTTTCAGCCCAGCCCCCCTCACAGGGTTGTCATCGAGAGGAAAACAGAAGTAGAAAGGAAGGTAAGGTATGTTGGCTGCCGTGAGTTATTTATGGAGTAAATGAGGAAGAGGAAGGAGGAAGTACAGAAGCAGATAACAAAAAGGGAGAAGTGAATCTTTCCCAACCGGCACAGGAGGTATTAAATATCGACAATTTTGCAGGATCTGTTTGTTTTTCCCTTCGGTGATTTTACTTTTCATTTTCACCTTCCCTTCTAGGGCCTTTTATTTTATTTTAATGGTTATACACCGGCCTCGACGGGAATAAAATGGGAATTTATTTTAAGAGATAAAAGCAGGCACAAAGAACCTGGAAAACTCCTGTCTGGAGAATTCCATGTGGAGTCGATTTTCTTGCAGCAAAATTACTAGCAAACCTCTGATTTAGCCTGATCCCTGCTAAATTTTTAGAATTTTTAGAGTTTGATATTCATTTTAAATTAATTTGTTTTAATTATCGGCTACATTTATACTTGTTGTTTTTAAAATTTTAACTTTTGTGTACCTTATTTTTACCTGGCTGTTCACCGCCCTGAGTCCGCAAGGAGAAGGGCGGTATATAAATCTAAATAAATAAAATAAAATAAATAAATAAATATGCGTGGGGTGAGGGGTGCAATGAATTATGGGTGTGGGCACGCACACATACGACCGCTCCGCATTCCCCCCTCTTTTGGCACATGACGGCAAAAAGGTCAGCCGTCACTGGTATAGGGACTCCTGTTTGAGCAGGGAGGGTGGACTGGAAGACCTCTCGGGTCCCTCCCAGCTGTGTTCCGATTGAGTGATCCTAGTTATGTGACTGCAGGAGGATGCTACAAAAAGCCAGAAATGAAAGCTCCAAAATGTTATGGCGTAACTGCAGGAGAGTTGGCTATTAGGAGATTTTAACCAGGGGCATAAGCAGCCTTGGGGAGGTCCGTCGTAACTTCAGTCATTAAACCAACGGTCATTAAAAGAGCTGTGGTGGTGCAGCGGTTAGGATGCAGTACTAACAGCCTGATTCCTGTCAAATATTTTATTATTTTTAGAGTTTTATTATCTTTTTAAATTAATTTGTTTTAATCTACGGCTATCTATATTTGTTCTTTTTTATGAAATTTGAACTTTTGTGTATTTGCTTTTTAATTTGGCTGTTCACCGCCCTGAGTCCGCAAGGAGAAGGGCGGTATATAAATCTAATAAAACTTAAACTTAAACTTAACCTTCTGCTGACTGCCGACTGGCAGTTCGAATCTCACCAGGCTCAAGCCTTCCGTCCTTCTGAGTCTGGTAAAATGAGGACCCAGATTGTTTGGGGGAAAAATAGGCTGACCCCGTAAACCGCTCAGAGAGGGCTGTCAAAGCACTGCAAAGCGGTATATAAATCCAAGCACGACTGCTATTTCTGTATTTCAGCCTATCTGCAACAGGGGCTGCTCTGTTATAGTTTAACAGGATAAAAGACACGGGATAAAAACAACCGTTGTGCGTTGGCGCCATCTGCTGGTTAAACAAGGGAGCAGAGGAATCGAACATGTTTGGGCAGCAAAGCGTGAACAAGGGGGAGAGGGGGGGATTGGCGGGGAGGGTCTCCTCATGTGCAAGCGTGTTCAGGCCAGACACGGCAGTGATGAAATTAAAGCATTATGAGAAGTGAGAATTTATATCACACTGGGGGGGGGGCACACTTTGCAAAATTGCATCCGCTTTTGGTGGCCATAATACATATTAAGTCACTAGCAGATATTAAGATGGTTAGGGGCAGGGGTGAAATGTAAAATTTGTGACTACCAGTTCTGTGGGCATGGCTTGGTTGGGGGGGATAATGTGACTGAGTGGACTCGGCCAACTTTTTTTTAAAAAAAACTTTTAAATCGATTTTTTAGTACAACCTCTTTGGCTGAAGAGGTTGCAGAAAAAAATGCTTTTAAAAGCCTCCGACGATCCCAGCTGAGCCACGTGATCATCAGAGGCTTTTTTTATATATATTTCATTTCATTTCATATTAGATTTTTATACCGCCCTTCTCCCAAAGGATTCAGGGCGGTGCACAGCCATGCTAAAACAATATACGATACTAAAATTTAAAAACCAATTTAAAAACCAATTAAATAAATTTGGCCCTGTCAATTAAAAAAACCCACACATTTAAAATACTCCATCCAGGTTCTTATTCAGCCAGGCCAGCCTGTTGAAATAGGAGGGACTTTTTACTTTTTTTTTTTTACTTTTAAAAGCGTTTTTTCAGCCGAAGAGGTTGCAGGAAAAAATGTTTTTAAAAGTTTAAAAAGAAAGCCTCTGATGATTGCAGAGGCTCAGCTGGGCTTGGGGTGGGGAGGTGGGATTTTTGCTACCAGTTCTCTGAACCATCCACTGCCATCGCTACCGGATTGGGTGATCCGGTCCGAACCGGGAGCATTTCATCCCTGGTTAGGGGGCTGGAGGCTAAAACAGGTGAAGAACAAATGGTTGCTGAAACTGAGTATTTTTAGTTTAATGAAAAGAACGATTAAAGGGGACAGGATAGCATCTTCCAATATTTGAGTGTTAAAACCACTTTATAAAGCCTGGGTGAGGCCACACTTGGTATAATGGATCCAGTTTTGGTCACCACACTATAAGAAAAGGATGTTGAGACTCTGGAAAGAGAGCAGAGAAGAGCAACCAGGATGACGAGGGGACTGGAGGCTCAAACATGTAAAGGACGGTTGCAGGAATTAGGAATGGCTAGTCTAGAGAAGAGGAGGACTAGTGGGGACCTGATAGCAGAATCCCAGTACTTGAGGGGCTGCCACAAAGAGGAGGGGGTCAACTTATTCTCCAAAGCGCCGGAGAGGACGGGGCAAGAAGCAACGGATGGAAACCAACCAGAGAGAGAAGCAATCTGGAATTAAGGAGAAACTTCCCAGCAGTGAAGACGATTAACCAGTGGAACAGCTGGCCACCGGACGTTGTGGGTGCTTCCATCACTGGAGGTTTTAAAGAAGAGACTGGACAGCCACTTGTCTGAAATGGTGTAGGGTCTCTTTCTCGAGCAGGGGGCTGGACTAGAAGACCTCCAAGGCCCCTTCCAACTCTGCCATTCTGTACAGCTCGCCCTCGGCTTACAGCAGGCCGTTTAGTGACTCTTCAAAGTTACAAGGGCGCTGAGAAAAGGGACGTGTGATCACTTCTCCCACTTACGACCGTTACAGCATCCCCGTGCGTCACGTGATGAAAATTCAGACCCCCCTGGCAACTG